>JANRGW010042424.1:17573-43170 GCA_024733675.1 Psilopsiagon aymara
GAGGCACTGGAATGGGCTGCCCAGGGAAGTTGTGAATGCTCCATTGCTGGTGGTGTTCAAGGCCAGGTTGGACATAGCCTTGGATGATATGGTTTAGTGGGAAGTGGCCCTGCCCATGTCAGGGGGGTTGGAACTGGATGATCTTGAGGTCCTTTCCAACCCTAACTATTCTATGATTCTATGATAAATTTCATGCAGAAAAAAAAAAAAAAAAAAAAATCAAAGTAGTTATTTTTTGGTTTTGTTTTTTTTTTTTTTTTTAAGGATTGTGTTAGGTACAGCTCTATTTTAGATTCCTCACAAGCATTTCTTTTTATCCATATTTTTGGCATTGAACAAAATCTCAGCTTTTGTTATATTTTTATGGGACCTGTTGTTCTTTCAGAGGTATTTTAATGCATATTGCTTCTGTTTTAGCAAGCATTGCTCATTTTGTCAGAAGCAGATGGTGTTTGCTGAATTTCGTTTGTTTCAAAAATAAACAACATCCAACTGTTCACTACAGAGGTGTGAAAAAGGAAAGGCCTGATGCATAAACACAGTTTCTCCCTCCTACTTCCCCTTGCCATTCTTCTGGTGAAAGGACTGCCACTGCCTCGTTATAAGCCTTCAGAACTGTGGAATTCATGCTGTCTCTCTACCAGAGAGGGCATACAGCTCCAGCTGGCATCCCTGCCAGAGCAGAGCAGTAGCTAACAGCTCCTGGGAGGCCAGCCCAGAGGGCTTTGCAACAGCTTCTTTGCAGCCTACCAAAGGAGAAAGACACTTCTTACTAGCTACTGTTTGCAGGCAGCCTAAATGAGGACACATCAAGCTCCCTCTGTGGTCAACAGAGAGAAGTAGGCTTTTTCAGATGGGTAACACAGATTTCCTCTCCTGACTAAAGAGACAGCCTATACTCGCATCTAACTCTCCACCCTGCTGGCCTGGCTCCATGTGTTCCTGGGTGGGACAGCAGTGCAGAGGCCACAAAAGGTCCAAAGGGTTGGCTGCCCCTATGCAGATCGCCGTGAAGAACACAGGGGAACCACTGGATTCCAGGGCTGTACACTAACTACCAAGAGAAGAGATACAGGTCAGGGTTGAGCGATACAACCTGGCTCTCACCTAGATGCTCAGAACAGCACATAAGAGCCACAGGGAGTCAGTTTTGGATTCATATGAACATTTTGGTGCAAATAAGGGTACATCACCATGAAAATGATCTATAACAATCTGAGCAGGGACAAAACCCTCTGAGCAGTACATGCCATGATCTCAAACACCAGCTCTGCGCATGAGGTTTGCTCCCCAGGGCTAGGCACAAGGTCCCAGGAGGACCAGTCTGTAGAGCCCTTAAAGACAGAAGCTGCACTGTTCTATCTACACACACCTGAGAATGCCAGTGCCAAGCCCTCCTTTGGCATTTGCACCCCTGCTGTTGTGGTTCGTGCATAGACCTGGCTGGGGCTTTCTCTGGCCTTTGGGTCACCTCATTAATCCTCCTTATGGTGTGACTGAGTCTACACCCAGTTACACCCAGTTGCCTTGATTTGATTAGGCCTTTAGAAAGGGCTAATTTGGCCCAGCTATCTAGCAGCACACCTTTAAATATGCTAGATAAGGCTTCTTAATGACTCCTGAAGGCAGCCGCCTGCCTGTATACAGGGCTCTGCAAGAGCCTTGGAGCACCAGCCATTAAGCAACACCAACCAGGAGAATCTGTGGCATCTGGGAATACCTTTTCTGAATAAAGTATTAAAAAAAGATAACCACTGCAGGGTGCCCTATTATGTTTTTAAAATACTCCCTGTTTGCTTAGTGTTTATCCAGAAAAGCTAATTATACTTGTCGCTTAATGTAAATTGCTGGATAAATAAACACAGAAATAGGACCTTAGCGACTGCTATGCTTTCTTTAAAATGCTGTCTGAAGGTTCATTATGCTAAACACAAAAGAGGAGGGAACTTCTTACAACACACTTATTAAAGGCACATTTTCTACAGAAATGATTGTAGCGTGATTGTACAATAGCATATAATTTGCTTTGTTGGCATTTTCAGTGTGAATCTTGCCGACAGCAAGTACGGATGGGAAAAGTGGATGTGAGACTGCTGCTTGAGCTGTTAGGAGCTGTCAGCAGTGATTCAGAAGAGGATGATGCCCCAGCCCAGAAGAGGAGCACTGGCACAATGCTGACAACAGGGCCAGAAACCCCACAGCTTGCTTGTACATCCCTGTGGTAGTGGAAAAGATTGAATTGATGCTGACACCTTGAAAGATTTATGTGACACCACTGTGATCGTTAACAGCAGAACAGGTCGTAGCAGGTCCTCAGCTCTACAAACGGGATCCAAATCAAGCATGAACATGCAGTTGTATTTCTGTTACGGCAGCCAGAAAGGTACAACATGGAGTTATGCAACACTAACGTCCCCATGCTGGCTTAATGTCACCTGAAAGAGGATAAGAAAGACTTCATACAGGAAAAGAGTTGCCCAGATGACCTTCACCTTACATGACAAATCACCAGCAAGTGCAAAACCAACCCACTGAAACAGACCCTGACTTTGCATGACAGCCATGGTATTTCTGACACAGCAGGAAGAGGCCTGAAGTCAGCGATACTTTGTCATCCACCCACTACCTCCTGAGGGGGTTTCCAGAGAAGCAACAGGGAGCATGTCTCAGTGGGGTCTGAGTTGTAGGTTTGTTTTCTTGCACAGATACAACCAAATAAAGCGAGCAGCTACTGGAAGAGGTAAACATAAGGATGATATACCTGCAGTTGGCCACCAAAATGCCAACTAAACAGTCAGATGTG
The DNA here is from genome assembly GCA_024733675.1 of Psilopsiagon aymara. Classification (NCBI taxonomy): domain Eukaryota; kingdom Metazoa; phylum Chordata; class Aves; order Psittaciformes; family Psittacidae; genus Psilopsiagon; species Psilopsiagon aymara. The sequence continues at coordinate 20,377 of JANRGW010042424.1, forward strand.
AGTTTGGCCTTACTTAAGTTAAATTTAACATCTACAGCACCCAGATGCGGTTTTCCCTATATGGCACTGAAATAGCTCCAGAGACAGCATGACTTGGCACATGCAGTGGGGAAATTGGGCTGTAGAGGCCAGGAGGGCAGGGACTGCTCTGGGCAGGCTGTGCTTTTCATGTCTGGCCACAGCCAGGCTGCAGGTCACTGGGTAGATTGAAACACTCACAAAAGAAATCTGTCTTTCACCTTTCTTAGCCTCTTGAGAGACTTTAATTTGCCACCAGTTTCAGTCTGATGAATGTTTTAACTTTGTCAAACTGTTCCTAGGAGTTGTGTGTTAGTTTGCACTGCCTTTGAAACTTGGTTGTTATCCTGAAAGGGCAGGAAGTGGGGATTAAGTCCATTAGATGTTGTTTGAACAACTCTCTTTTCACTCAGCGTTGTGACTCTGCAGCTTGCCAGCACATTTCAGCCTCTTTCCAGGAACTGGCACCACGGGATGAAGCGTGGCTGAATGAAGGCCTGGCATCTGTGCTGACTTTCACAGGTACCACAGAGAACTGGAGAAGGAAACTTAATGGCAGAGGAGGGAAAAAGTGCCCCTGGCACCACCCTCTGCAAGTGGAGCACAGAGGACCTGGGTTTCAAAGAAGCCCTCTGCTGCCTGTGGGATACAGGAGCAGAGTGTATTATTTGACTGGAAAACGTGACAACCTAATCATCCTGAAGGGTGCTATTATTGTCTGCTTAATATGCTTTACAGTCCAGATGAACAGGAAAGGCTGGCTGACAAGTGTAGTATGATGTATCTAATGGCTCAATACTACCGTGATGGATCTATAAAAGGAATCTAATTTCACAGTCTGAGTGAAAAGTAGATAATACAGTCAGCACTTTAAGGCTACTGACTTCAGTGATCTGGGCAAATAATTCCAGTTTAGGATATTCTGGTCAGCCAGCATTTTGCTTTATATTGTTGCTGATTTAAACCTGGGACATAAAACCAGAACCTGTGAACACTTGCACATTGCAGGATGTAAGTCTCTTATTTGCCAATCACATGGTGACAACAACAAGGATGTTTTTAGTTCTAAGCAGTTGAAACATTACATTTGAAAACTCTTTGGGTCAAGATTATGTAGCATAGCAGCTTAAACCACACATGCAAAAAATTGTAACTTTCATGCATTTCACTGGGCAATGGCGCATGACAGCCCAATTATTTTATACACAGAAATAGTTTCAATTGTGCAAAAGGAAGGCTTGCTCAGGTTGTGAGTATATTGTTTAGTTTTAAAAATAGACCCCCTGCCTCTCCTGCTATCGTGAACGATATCACTTTACAGAGGACATAATCTCCAGGAGTGTATTCCTGCCAATTAATGGTTATTTGATAATCACAATCATATCTGAGGTATTGCAACATAATAGAAAATGATTGGGGCAGGTGTTTCTAATGGTTCAACTACTCTCTTCACATTTGATCTCTGGAATCAAACACAAGCTTAGACATAAAAACTCACCAACTTGGAAGCCAGAGATGGTCGTATTTTCAGTACCTTGGCAGAGGGGGTTAAGCCTTGTTTAGTTTTGAATTAACATGAAAGGCTTGTGCTTTTTCCTCCTCTTCTTCCTGTTGCTGCTCTGCATCTTGGGGTTTCTGTAATCCAGCCTGGGAAATCCACCAAAGTCCACATGACGAGTCCCATGCAGGCTTTATGCAGAGTTTCAAAATCCCACCTCCATTGCATTGATCTCTTCATGCGAATCTTCAACTGGATCTTCTAATACTAGATGATGAAAGGTAACTTATACATAAAGGTATGAATAGTAAGAATTGTAAAAAATATTAGAGATTAGTGTGCATCTTTTTTGGCCCTTCCCCAGCGAACAGCTCAGAAAAGAACAATGCCACAGTTCAAAGCACTCAGTGACCCTACTTCTATTGCCAAGTAAGAAGGTGCTTACCTCATAGTTCCCAGCGTTGGGACTACTCTCATTTCAGTTGTCTCCTCAGGAATTTTGCGTAACTATCTTGGTCTGTGTTACTGGCATAATGAACGTGCATGCACTGCCCATAAAAGTCTGAAAGACTTATCTTATGGGCTAAACTCAACCCAACTCAGCAAAACTCTTCATCCTTTTATCATTAAAAGTTGTGCTTAACCAGTCAGTTTCTTTTGACACTTTAATCTGTCCATTATGAAGAGTTCAGCTTGCTGGTCATTGTTGGATGGGGATGAAGGACCTCTGAAACTCCCTGGGTATCCTGCATACAAGAAGTCTGCCTAAAGTAATTGGCCATTTCAGAAAATGAATGACTTTCTTCAGTAGGAATTGAAAATCTAAGCCAGGCAATGAAGGCTCATGGTTGTCTTGCTAGGAGCTCAAAGCAAACACACCAAAATAGGGCCTAAGATGGTATTTTTCCTGCTAACTATAGCCAACTGTGACAGCTTTAACTGTGTGGAAAACATGGTCTTTTCTGAATGCATTTGGTAAGTTAAGTGCAGAATGCCACTGGACATCTAATCCTGATAAATTTATGTAATTATTTATTTCAGTTCATGATTCCCAAAGTGAGCAGGATTTGGCTTTGGTTATGAATAAGTGAAGAGGACCCCAAAGCATAAAATGGCAGCTTAGAATGACAGAGGAGCTCCTAACCCTGGGGAGCCCATTTGCACCAGTCAGTACGGTTCAGACAAAGCACTAAGGCGGGGACATGGTCCCTTTCAGAAAAGAAAGAAAGAAAACTGTCCCTAAAAGGAAAATCCATAATCACGATGACCATCAATAGAGGAGATTCCCCTTTGGTGAGGAACCTTCTTTCGACTGAGAAAATTCCCTACGTTTGTTGATTCTAATCCAGCTGGCCTGACTTGGATTTGTAACCACCAGATACATTGCAAACAACTATGGATATTCTAAAGAAAATAGAGGCTTTTTTTAAACCAATAAGTAGCATTCTTGCACATGGATGCAGAAGACAATCAGTCATAAAATGGATGAAATTGCTGCCTGCCCTTCCAAAATATTTAAGGCACCTGCACCAAGCTGCCTTCGGTTTGTATACATATCAGATTATAGAAGATCTGCTTCTTTATAATTTTTTTTAAAGGATGGCAGCCTTAGTTCAATAGAGTTAGTGAGACAATCCTTTAAGCTGTGTCAAAATGCCAGTTATCCTAAGATGCCACCCAGATTTGAATAATTTAGAAAGAGACAAAACCACAGAAAGGAGGAATCATCCTTTGACTACTTTTGCTTTTGACACGGCTGCCTCCTTCCCTTTTTTACCAAAGCATCTTCGTCTCTCTATCAGCCATGACAAGTGCCAATCAAACCTTCTGTTTCTAAGTTTCTGGGGGAAAATGAAACATGAAACATTTTCTAACAATCACTGACCAAAGGTCCACTATCAGTGTGTGGTCTGGGAGAAGCCAGCTTTTTCCTTTTTCACTTCTAATCTCTGACCCACTGTTTACATCTTCTTTTTTATATACTTTAATCTCTTTGTTGCTCCAAAGGATCCTAAACAAATTGTAGATCAGCGTGGATTAGTCTGCTTTGTTAGCAATGATTAGTACATTTACTTTTGCTTTAACATCTTCAGCAATAGCTGAACGTCAAAAAAAATCCAACAGAAGTTGGTTTAATCCCAATGAAAACTATATCCGCAAAGTCTTAGAATTGCATTGTCAGCCTCAGAATAAAAATCTGGGATACAATAGGAGACAGTGACCATGGACTCACATTCTTAACATGTGTTTTCAGAGGTATTATCCTACTAATTCAGTATTATTATAATCAGATTCACAGTAACCTTCATTAGGCCAGGGTAATAATTAAGCTCAGTTATTTGAGTCTGAATTCTGCTCCTATTTGCGCAGCAGTTGCACAGGGTTCAGAGACAGCTTATGCAGCTTGACAGTTGTGGAAATACTTTCTGAGAAAAATGATATCAAGTTGCTCAGCAAACATGTATATGCATGGATCAGAATCAAAGAGGGGAATTACCGGACACTGGACTAATTTGAAACGGATACATAAGGACCAGATCTCTAAAAGTAAGATAGGCATCCCTAGACACAGGTAAGCCTTCTTAAACCAACATTGCATCTTCCCATCCTGTGCACAGGTTGGGAGAGTATATTAATGTGATTTACATGTAAAAGGTGATCAGAAAATAAATATGGTCAGAAGAGAAACTTCAAACTTTGTTTAAAGTCCCTTGACATTGAAAATGCACCTACTTACATTACCTTATACATTAACAAGACCAGGATCAGGAAGTCGTGATATGATCACAGCAAATAATATCATCTTTTTACCCTGTTGCCTATCTTCTCTTTCCACATCAAGTCCATGGCTTTTCTCATCAATTTCAAAGTGACTTTACTAGTCTTAGCAGGCTTTTTTCTTATCTGCCGTTGTTTCCCATCCTCCGACCACTACCTGCAATACCAGACCTGGCCTCTATTTGTCCACACCTCTGACAACTATCGCTGTTATCTCCCCACATTTACTTGATGTAGTAATTGATAGTCCCAATCTGAATTATCAAATCACTGCACTCCTCTGCACCTAATCACTGTTGCCTGCTGCTCGCATAGAATCATAGAATAGTTAGGGTTGGAAAGTACCTTAAGGTCATCTAGTTCCGCCATGTATAAACCCTTCACATTCAAATTTCTATGAAACATTGGCCAGACAAGAACTGCTAGGCCAAGAAGTTGTTGGCAGTGCCTGATAAACCTGACAGATTAATAAAGTTTCCAGTTGCCTTTAATTTTACATCTTTAATTGTTTTGGGGGGTTCACCAATAGTAATAACTTGGTGATATGAACGTTCATGTCAGCAACTTTTCATATATTTCTTTTCACTGACAGAAAAATTAAACTCAGACCCAAGGGCCTTTTAGAATTTTTGAGCTATTTGGAAATTGTGATAATACACACAGATACACCAATCCATATAGAGCATCTTCTAAGATTAATTCAATTTTCCCATTTACTGTTTATGAGATATACTACCTTTGTAAATATATCACTACATTTAAGGCCAGAGAAAGAATGTACACAAATGCATGTAATATTGAAGGGAAAAAAACCTCATAAACCAATCATTGAATTATAAGCCAACCAAGAGCTTTTAGGTCTCAAAATCAAGCAATCAAATCTTCAAAAGCAAATGCTATTTGAGAACAGCTTTCATTCAGCAATCTGAGATGTGTAATAAAGACAAACTGAGAGATCAGAGGGGAAAAAAAAGCACCATGCATGAGCAGAGCAGAGATCAGATAAGAGAGCGGACTAGAAATCAGGGGATAAACCAGCAGTTTATCAAGGGAATCAGTAGTGTTTATTATTAGATATACAGGCTGGTACACTTTAATGAGAATGTAAACACAATATATTAAAGTTAAGAAGGTCTTAAGGAAACAATCCTCAGCTTACCTGTACCATCCCTAGTCTTCGACAAATTGTCCAGTAAAGCGAGTGTCTCAGTTCTCCAGCATAGATCCAGTTTCATTCAAACCTGTCCAAAACTCTTACAATAAATGAGACTGGACAAGGGCCAAGAGATTTTTATCATATTCTAAATATTAACAAGTTTATCAGCACAAATCGCCAATCTCTTACTTTACCACAATGGCCTATTTTATTCTGCAGACTCTCTCAGGCTCTCTCCCACCTTCTGCCCAGTGACTTGTGGGGAGACAGCCCTGAGAACAAGGACCAAGTGCATGTTGCCTGCATCATTTAAGCCTGGGCAGAGCTAACACCATGCATACATTCCACTTGTGCATCTGGTCTGAAGAGCACATACATCTCCTCTATATGTGCTCTTTAAACATCTCCTGTGCAGGAAGTAGAGAGGATAGAAAAACTCCTTAATGAACATATCCGTATAAATAACAGTGGTTTAGCTGCTAAACATTTAACTATCAGGATTTCATTGACCACTATCTATCGCAGTTTACTTTTTGCAACTATTTTTTGCCAACTACAGCTCATGAATTATTGTGGCTAGATTGGCCTAATTACAGAACACCAACAGACCTTTCATAAATAAAATACCACTGATGTCTTCACACTAATTGTTCTGTAACTCTAGCCTCACATATCCAGCAGTAGCTGCACTTAAACACTGTAAATCAGTTTAGCAGTTCCATTCACACATTGACAGATCCTGTGAGAAACAGGATAGGATTTCCTATCTAGACAGCCCCTGCTAAGCAATCAGTTTGAAAAGAGTAATTTGAACAGGGTAACATTAAAAAATATATGATACTACACAGAGGAAGCTGTCACGCTCTTATTTCTGTCCCCATCTCTACAACACATTATTCTGTTACATGGCTAAATGTCCCCTTTGTGGCCTAATTCACTGTAATACTTCAGCAAAACAAAAGAAGAAAGCTAGGCAATTAACAAAAATAATGGCTATATCATTCCGTGAAGAGGCAAGTTTAACAGCTATCAAATCTTCAGAGGCAATTCCAATCAAGGAGCCTATCTGTGCCATCAGAGCATATCTGGGTGCATGTGGAGCACATTCCCCATGGAGGACAGGCATGAGGTAGTGAAGGGGGTAGGTGGCTTCTGTTCTTACCATGTACTCCAGATTCTGACTTCTTTTTCTTCTTTAGTGTCAGTGTCCTTCACTCACCATTCGGTCTCCTGCTTCTCTCCAAGGAAAGAGCTGCCATCCAATATATGTCACAGTTGTTATGCAGAATTCTTCCCCTTTGTTAAGTCAGCTTCAAATGCCTAAACTACCTGAGCAGAGCTTACTCAAGGCTTACTGGTTTGTTTATGGAGAAACTCTAAACATTTTAATTCTTTTATACAGCTAATTTTAAAACACTTCAAATGAGTCAATACAATTTACTCCATCCCTACCCCCTTCCCCTCCGTATATGAATTTGAGAATTTTTTAGCAGAGGACTTCAAATAGTAGTGCAGTAAAGAGTTCAGTGCTGGTCAACTCTGCAATAGAGGGTTAAACCTGAAGACTGCTTCTGGCAATTGCACTATTATTTGGTTATTGAATGTTATTTTCTGTGACATTTTGTGGATCACGAGCTACAGGCACATTGCTGACGTTTTCCTTTGCTTCCTTTCACATATTACTTGACAAAGGACCACAGGTCTGGTATGTGCTAGAGCCTAGGGTTGGCTATGGACTGAAGAAAAGCTGGTTGATACTCATCCCTGCTGCATGCAGTTGGACAACAGTCCAGCTCTATATGTTTGGGTGGGGTGCAGGATACTAAGCATAGCAAATGCACATACAAGCTATTCAGTGGATTAAGGCATAAATGTTCAAGAGCAGTTGGACATATGTAAGATTTGGCTGGTGGCTTCAGGGTCTTTCACTGCAGTTGAGGGGTTGGAACTGCTTCACCACTTTGAAAGAAACCATGAGATTCAGTTGAAAGGCTTGATGGGGTCTGAGAAGAAGGTGATCTTCACAGATGCCTGCAGAGCACTCCATGGGCTCTGCACTGAGCCATCCTGTCCCAGGACTGTCCTTGCTTCATTTGTTCCTTCACCATTTAAACTAAGCAGCAAAGTACCATGATTCCAGCAATTCTGCCCTCACTGGAAACCTTGCAGGGCTGGTTTACTGGGGACACCTACATCAGTACTAAGAGACCGAACCGTCAAACGTTGCTTCTATTTTTCTATACAAATTCTTTACAGTGAATTCAGGACATGCAATTATTTGTCTGTGATGTCACAGCTGCTAGCTTTTTTTATTGCCTATTCTTCTTTATCAAAACATCTTATGTTACCCATTCAAATATGGGAAAGTGCCACTGCCATACATCCATTAACTTTCTAACATTGAAACTGACTTTGAATGTGCAATAATAAGCACTTGCTGAAGGGAATATGCCAAGTGTTACAATGCTGTGAACAGGTCACAGGCTAATTCTTACAGCATCACATGAAAATAATATTTTGTTTTGGAAAGAAAAAAACCTACAGCCCAGAAAACAAGCCGATTCTCATGCCTTTTCCCATAGAATTGAAAAATTCAGCTCTTGCTCCATATGCAGTCATTTGGGTAATTAAGCTGCAAAGCTGGAAGTGGGAAAGGAGTAGGAGTTTATATTCAAGAGCTATTACCACAGAGAAGCTTTACATTCCCTTAGATGAGCTCTGCTGCCATTTATCATGCAATTCCAACACAAGTAATTTCCTACCACTGTGAAAAACAACCCTGGAAGAGTCCTGGGATTGTTTGTATATTGTACCTGTGTCAATTGTTGATAAAATGACTGATGGCAGCAACCAGACTTACGTCTCTTTCCTCCTTGGTGTTAAGTGACACATATTCCTCCTTTGCTCTCTTCTTTGCTTGGTACATTCTGATTTCTGTTTTGCACAGAGGTACAACTTCAGCAGCTAGGTTATAAAGGCCAGCGGCTGCAATGTGCAACCCTGTCAGGGAGAATGTGGAGTTGAATCCCTTCAGGCGAAGGCAGGAACTGACCCTGAGAATCCTGCTCCCTCCATGACAGGGCTCTGTCCATCCTTGCCTCTGATGGGTTCTATTAGAAAATGCAGACAGAACAGCTTTTAGTTTCAGTCCTGCTGGCTATGTTGGGCAATCTTTGAGGATGAGTAGATATCTCATCTTCCCTTTTATCCCTATTTCCCCTCTTATTTTCTACAGTGAAAGCAGTATGAGTGGAGATCTCACCCAGGGAGCTGAAATGCCTTCACAGTTACAGACAGCACATAACACCTCCCTGCCTGTCCTCTTGAGGGCTGAGGAATTGCTTTCATCAAAGGCAATTTCTGTTCCTCTTGAGAGCTCAGACATAAAAAGTGACTTCAGGAGAGGAGTCACAGGTGGTTAGCACTGGGAAGAGGAAGCATAAGCACAGGCTGGAGTCTGGCTTGAGAAAACAGCAACAGTTGAGCATGTAGTGTTTTTCTGTCTTCTTTAATTGCAGACCCCAGTAAAACAAACTATGCTCAGCAATAGGAGTAGCAATTCATTAAGACAAATCACATCAACTTCCTGTCTGAATTAGGCAAGAATGCAATTCTATAGGGTTGACAATGATATATCAGACTGCAGTATTAGCTATACCATCAGTTCTCCTTTGTTTAATAACCATATAGAGTTGGTTTTCATTGCCTGTAATAGGCTGTTCATTCAGTTTATATAGTTCAGGTAAACTTCCCCAGGAAGCTGATCTACTCAGCATAAAGATAGGATATTTGGTGAAAGGCAAATACACCTTTTGAAGTAGGGCTCTAAGACAGTTATCTTAGAATTTTGAGAAATGCTGTATCCAGCAATCCCATTTAATTTTTGTCATTCTTTCCCCCTCCCTTCTCTTCAGGAGAGAAAACTAGGCAGCATGGTTGTACTTCTAACAGTAGACTTTACCTGGGCCTGCTTGTTGTATACCTGGTAACTGGTAGGGCAAGCAACAACCTTTCACCAAAGAAGATTCAGATATTTTTATTCCAAATCATTCATTGCAGTGCATTTCTGAGGGTGCTTGGTGATTTTATTCCAGGAGACCACAAAGAAAAGTGCCATGAGATGTAATTTACATTTAAACTACATCTTGCAATTATCTCCCAGTAATGAAGAGACACTCCAGGCTACGCTAGACCCAGTCCTACCCTATTGTTAAACCAAGATCTTTTACACTGGTTCTGGGATGGTAAATCAGACACTAGCATCCTTCTTAATGGTTACAAGGCTGTGCTATAAAGATTGAAGATTTAATTGCACAAGATGTTATGTTCTCTGGCCATAAGCTAGCATGTGAGCAGCTACACTGAGAATGATCCATAAACCAGAAGTCTGTGCATGCTGAAACACTCAGCTGACAGCAAGAGAAGGGCCAGGATATGAACACGCTTCAGGGCTCAGCTCCAAGAATGCCCAAATCAAGGGATGGTCATCAAATAGACCCACCACTTTCAAAGGCAAGAAGCAAGGAGGAGGACTTAAAAACTGAGGGTGACTTATGTTTATGCAGTGTCTATGTGAGCCAGAAGAGAGTGTGTTAGCATGTCTTGGGGATCAACCTTCTACTCACAGCTTTGTATGAGCAGGAGAGCAAAGATCCCAAGCCATAATTTTTCTTCTAAGCAAAATGATGGTCTATACTGATTCAAGGTTGCAATGTCTAAGAGTTAGTTACCCCATGTCTGTTATCTACCTGAACATTTCAATAGGAATGAAAGTATTAACCCTAATGCAATATTGCCATAAACCCTCACCATGGGAGCTCTGAATTCGGAAACCAAGCTTGCTGTAACTACATTTTGTTAATGTGAGTAGGAAACATTTTTATTACTAAGTCTTGTTTTATAGCCATGATGCACACAGTTTGCTGTGGTGTCTTTTTAACTTTCTCTCTTTATGATTTATAAAACACATCAGTAACAGAGAAGTTTGAAAATGTCCTAAGTACTTACCCAAAACAGTTCTTATTCCCAGAGAACCACCAGAAGCCCAAGCCACAGTCACATCACCCCAGGGATAGTCATTCACCTTGATGTCAAAAATATGTCAAAGTAATGTTATCAGTAGTTATTTGCTTTAAGATCTCCAAGCATGGATGAGGACCTCACTTCCCTGAGACATATATGCCTATGGAGAATTTAATCTGGAGCTTGTTTTCCTTATTTTAGATTTCCTTTCTGCTCAGGTAGGACTTGTAGCACATGACATTGGTGTTGTGGGTTCAGCAGTAGCAGTCATTTTTCTCCTTCTTAGTAGCTGATGCAGTGCTGTGTTTTTGACTTCTGGCCTGAGAACAGCGCTGATAACACCAATGTTTTCAGTTGCTGCTCAGTAATGTTTACTCTGATCAAAGACTTTCTGAGTCTCATGCTCTGCCAGGGAGGAGGGGAAGCCGGGAGGAAGCAGAGACAGGACACCTGACCCAAACTGACCAAAGAGGTATTCCATACCACAGCACGTCATGCCCAGTACATACACTGGGGGCAGTTATCTGGAAGGGCTATATCACTGCTCAGGTTGGGCTGGGTATCGGTCGGTTGGTGGTGAGTGGTTGTATTCTCTTCCCTTATCATTATTATTACTGGTGACAGCAGCAGTGGTTTGTGTTATACCTTAGTTACTGGACTGTTCATATCTCAGCCCGTGGGAGATACATTCTTTCTATTCTCCTTCCCATCCCTCCGGGAGTTGGGGGAGGAAGAGGGGGCATTGAGCGAGCAGCTGCGTGGTTCTGGGTTGCTGTCTGGGTTTAAACCATGACAACTGGGAAGTCAGGGAGCCTCTTTTTCTACCTAAGATGTTTTTTGCTTGATTTATTTGGTTTTGGCGCTGACAGCTTCTCTTGATTTTGATGTAAATAATTTCCAAACAATTTGCTTAGCTTAGCCATAGTTGCAGGATGACAGAAGTGTTAATAATTTTTAAAATATCTTTAAAATAGCTTGCAACTAATAAACTAACTAGAATAAAGCTTTTTATTAGCTAAATTGCTTAGCATTAAAGGGTATATGAGCTAGCTGGAGAAATGTATTTTGACCACCGGAGGGCTCCTATATTTTTTTCCATTACTAAATATTAACATGAGGCAGTGGCTGGCCTCCTTTCAAGTTACTGAAAAATAATCTGCAGTTAGCAACGTATTTGATGAACAACACCTGTATTTCTGCTTGGACCACTGTGGACAGACTGTGAAAGTACTTAACTAATAAATTAATCATATCTAGTCAGAAATGCTTTCACCAAATATTTTCAGATTTGTAAATTGTCCATATGTTGACATTCCAGTTGAAAATCTGGTTCATGATTTGCATGGTCACTTCAGATATTAGTGCAGCAAAGCCAACTAAACTTTCAATTGTGAGCTCATTTGTATGAATCATTTAATTTGTATATCATTTGCCAAATACTACGAACAGCCAGATAAAAGGCCACTGAAGACAAAGGAAAAGCTGTCAATTTGCTTTGCTTCTGGATAAGGCCAGATGCATATTGCGCATTCCTTCTGCAATTTCATCAGTAAGAAACAAACAAAAATCACTACACTGCTCTTAACCAGAAAAAGCAGCCAAGATTTGCAGCTTTTATATCCCAACACATAACTGAATTCATGCTTCCAGGGACTTTTTGAGCATTAAAAATAGATTTGTAGGCCTATTTGGGATTGGAAGGCAGGATCCTCTCAGATCTTTGTGGAAAACAAGTAGTTATTTTCAGGGACCAGATCAAACATGTTCTCATGTCACCGACCCTCACCTGGTATGCACATCTTACTCAGACTAAATCATGAGCTCTCCTCAGTTTGCTTGATGACAACAGGTCACTTGACACATTTAAGAGCTCTAATGATTTAGAGGATCTAGCCCCACCTACAGTTTCATAGAATCACAGAATGGTGCGGGTTCTAAGGGACCTTAAAACTCACCCAGTTCCAGCCACAGGCAGGGACACCTTCCACTAGATATGGTTACTCAAAGCCCCACTCAGCCTGGCCTTGAACACTGCCGGGGAATGGGGCAGCCACAGCTTCTCTGGGCAACCTGTGCCAGTGCCTCACCACCCTCACAGTGGAGAATTTTGTTCCTAATATCTAATCTAAATATACCCTCTTTCAGCTTGAATTTTAACCCAGTTGCATCTTGTTCCAGTCCTCCAGTGTCTTCCAGGCCAATGGAGCCTGGTGACTTTCCCTGAAAGATCTCACAGGGTTTTTTAGGCTGCACTTGAACTTTTGCATATAAGCTACCATAGCCCCAAATCCCGCTACTTTCCATTTCCAGTGGATAATGTTTGTCAGTCCTTTGGAATCTGCCCAGACATACATATTCCTTCTGTCTTATTGGGGTTGGTGCTGCTCATGCTACCAGCAGAGATGTTTGCTGGGATTTTGGGAAGGCTACTATTTTTCTTCTTTTCCTCTCAAATGTACCTTCCTTACTGTTGGCTTTTCCCAGTACTTGCAAGCTTCATTCATGAAACAGAACTTTGACAGGCTTTTTCCAATTGAATGCTGTGTGTTTGCCTTTATTTGTATGACAGAGCCAAATTAAACAAGTCAGATGACAAAAATCTCCTGCTACAAATTAACAAACTACTTTATGAACATCTGATGAAAGATGAATGTTTGATATACATTAAAATGAGAGGTTGCTGGGAGCTTGAGGATTTAAAACCCTTTAAAGTTCTTTGGTTTCTCATAAAGCACTAGGTCAGTAAATATTTATCAGAATTATAGATCCAGCTCCTAAAGTAACTGAAATGACAGAATATCTTCTCCAGGTGAACAGCAGTAGCAGAGGGACAAATTAATTCTCATACATATCTTTTAAAATTTATTATGGATTTTAACATTTTTAAATACTCTGAAGAAACTCAGCACAAGGCTTTCAACCCATGGGCTATAATGCCAGGGGGAAGAGAAGACACTTTCTAAAAACAGTGCACAATACAGTAATAACTTCTCTGCATTCTTCTATTTTCACTCAAAATCTGTAACATTTATCAAATCTTTCACATTGATTTGGAATTACTCAAGGAAGGACTCCTATATTAAGCCCATTTACCACTTGTGACTGGACACATGTGCGGTTCTGGCAACATGACATAGCTCATCTGCTTTGAAGCTTTGGCCCACTGCCTGCTCATGCAATGAAACCTGAGTATGTGCAGGATAAAGCAGATTGGCAATAGTCTAGAACTTAGCAAGTTTTGAGGAGCCTGTAGCTCATTGCTTTTGGAGTATAGGAAGTTCTCACCATCTGTTAGGTGGGCTCAGATTGAAGCATGTAAGAGAGCACTGACTGCTGTCACAGTGGGAAGCTGTTGCAGTGGGAATGGGCAGCCATAACGTCCTAGTGATTGTCTGAGCTCCTGGTACTCACGCTCTGGGTTTGTCTTTTCTCCTCCGGAAAATTATCTCCAGGTTGCTTCCTCTCTTCTGTCTGTGCTTTCCTGCCTCACTGCCCACAGAATGTCGCAATCTGTTCTGTGGGGTGTAGTCGTCTTTGAAGCACATGTTGGATAGCACTGATTTAAACCAGGGTGCGTTTTCCTCACTTGCGTGTAACTAGCTGCATTTTATGCACAAAACCCCAAACCAAACCAAAACAACCAAACAACAACAACAAAAATAATCCCAATAGAAAGACCCTTCATGGCTCATCTTTTGGGGTCTCCTCTTTCTCCTCAAATAAATACAACAATTCCCACCACAAAATTGCCCAAATGACTGAAAGTTACCTTTTCCAGCTTTGGCTAAAATTTGGACAACCTTTTTCCTCTCTCCCTCCTCTCACCCCAAATAATTTTCTAAGTGCTGATTGTTGGGCCCCATTTCAGTCTTCCATATCCAGTGCATTGCACAGATTGCATCTGCTTATAGACCATGCAGTCCCACAGGTCCTGTGTAACTTCACTAAAACACAAGAAGTGACCCAAGAGACTTTTCAGCACCATCAAATTCTTCCTAAAGCCTCCCACACTGGTGACACTCACATGTATGAGCTGAACACAACAAAAACATCTGCAGTGACAACAGGCAGAGGACACTCTCTCTTACGCTCAAAAAGTACACAGTCGCAGCTCAGGTGTCAGGAGAATTGTTGGAAGGCCTGAGCCTATAACCCCTTCAATGGGCTCTTTTGATACTATCTCATCCCATCTTCTCGGTATTAGCAGTCCTGTTGTACATAAGCACACTCTTATTTCACCCCTCTTTTTAATTATGGTTAGTAAAAGTTTACCCCTGAATTAAATGTAGTTAAGAAATCTTCCCACCATTATGAAAAATGACCTCTTCATGTTCTGTATCTTTAACACGGTTAATTTGCAGACTCCTTTAAGAGCAGCTGCTAGTTTTATGTGTCAAATGACTGCCACACAAAAGAAAGCGTGGCAGTGGGTCTTGCTGACACAGCACACTGTTTCAATTGAAAACAAGAAATAGAAGGAGCAGTATGAGAAACCTGACACTAGCTGTTACCTTTAGAAACCAAAACTTCACAAAATAATGGCAAGCATACATATTGGGTTTTTTTTTTCCTTTTTAAATGAAATCTTGTTAGATGCTGTTGGAGGCACAGGTGATCAGCAAGTCCTTCTTGAGGAACATCTGTTACAAAGCAGGAGAGGGAGATGGAGAAGGTGCCAGTTTTCTATCACTATAATAAACACCTAGTGCACCATAAAGAGAGCAAGTCATGCGGTAAAACATGAAGAAGCTCTTTTTTAATCATCTGAATAGAAATTTAATATCTTTGCATTTGCTAAGTAAGGCAACTTGCCCAAGCAACCAGATCCACAAAGCCTTATGCATTTATTCTGCCTTTGTTGCTACCGAACAAAGCTTCTAATTCACAAGCATTAAGGCTGGTATTTACTAAGTAGTTGTACACGAGAGCTCATTAGGAAAATTAGGGTATCCAAACATGTAATGAAACCTGAGAAATCAAATAACCACATATACAGTACTATAAAGAAAACCCACCACAAGTATTTTCAGTAGTTTTGGTCTTCTAAATTATGAGGTCCCACAGCTAGGGCCAATTCCCCAGGCTACCCCAGCTGTAAGGTGCTGAACAACAGCAGCAAAGACCAAGGTCACTCTATGAGGAGTGGAGGACTCTGGCTTTTGTGAGGATGAGATGCTGCAGAAAGGCTTTCCTACCAAATCTGTCATCACTGCACCAGTGCTACAGCAATAACAGGAGAACATAAAAACAATAACCACCAAAAAAAAACACCAACAAAAAATTACTACCCAGGAAGCCTATGAACTTTGGTAGAGCTTTTAAAGTATTATATTGGTACTGTGTCAGATTCCAGGAGTCCACAATGCTTGGTCCTAGCTCTTATTATAGAATGCTTTCATAAGGTAAGAGCATGCCCCTGTGACTAGCACGCTTTCGTTTTCTCTCTTTTCTGCACACACAGGGCAGGAACACTGCCTCTGTCAAACATCAAGGTCATATGAATGTAGCAAAATTCATCTTTCCAGTCTGAGAGAATAAAAACCAATTTGCTAGTCAAAACTGAGTAGCAATTAAAAAAAGACTCATTTTCAATATACCAGCAAAGCTCTCATAGTGAAACAGCAGGACAGTCCTCCAACTTTTGGCGCAGCCGTTTCCACCACTGCAAACTCTACAACAGGAGAAAAAGTCTTCCAAGAAGTCTGGTAAATACACAGGCACCCTTTCCTAACCCTGGGGATAAATGCAGAACCAGATCTGCAGGTCTTCAGGAGGCAGCAAATACTTCTAAGGTTCAGCACAGCGGGACAAATTAGAACCCCCTTTTTGGTGGGGGTAACAGTGATAGAATTAGTTTTGCAGAAAACAAGAAAATCTTCCCTTTGTATAGGCAGAAAACAGACCCAAACCTCAGCTGAAGATCAGGCTATGAATAAATGCAAATTCCTAATCAGAATATCAATATGAAGAATTCTTTCAGAGGAGACATAGACTAGACTTAGCCTCTGGATTTAATGGCTCTTGCAGGTGGTATTTCAGTAGGCAAATGTAACATTCTGAGCTAATGTCTTTCACAACATAAGCTTTAAATAAACAGGTTGCCCTAAACATGGTTTGTTGTAACCTTGATAGTCATTCTCTGGAGCCACATTCAAAAGTTTAATGCATGACTGCAATAGCTCTAACAAAAAAGAGGGAGACAGGCCATTACTCAACCCCAGGGCATTTACCTGGCATGAGGATTCCAGAGTTCAAGTTCCTGCTTTGAGGTGAGTACCTGGAAGAAGCAATTTGTCTTTTAATGATTTGAGCAGCTTTGCACATTACCTCTTCACTGTGCAAGGTATCTCTATGCAGTACCTCTTCCCCTGCACTCCTCCATACAATTATGACTATTTTTTTTCCAGCTGAATCCATGTGTCTCTCTCTCCTTCTGGAAAATTTATGGCAAAGAGAGAATTCTCTGAGGTCAGATTTTTATTTGATTTCCTTCTTAGCATTTATATTGAGATATTTTAAAAGCTCAGGAACTTCCATCTTTGCACCCCTTGCCTACATGTGCTCATACTATTGTCACTTTTCTCTTAATCTCTCCATTCTTACCGAGAATTTTGACTCCCTTTATTTTTCTTGTTAGACTGAGAGCTCTCAAGCAAGAATTATCCTTAGTTATAGCTCCTAACACACTGGCACTTTGATACGTTTTTTTAATAATCATAGATAATACAGTATTCCTCAGCAGAACCTAAGTTGGCTTTATTGATCACCATGCTGCCATACATAGTCCTATTATTCTAATATTTTAAATATTTTGGGTCAAATACAAGAAGATGAGTAGTGCCTGCATGTGTTTTTGATAACTATATATACATACATACATAGGGAAGGGCTATGATTAAGTGTTTTACAGAGAGGAAGTCGGGCTCAGAGGAGATAGATGACATTCCCAGGGAGCTGGTGGCACTACAAACTGGTTTCCACACCTCAGACTAATTAATGCCTTAACGAAAGGACCCACCTCCCATGCCAGCAGGAACATAACATCCTGCTTCCTAACAGTTATGCATTACTTTTCCAGCAAGACTTGTAAAATGAGAATTCCTGTTAAACCACATGACCCTTCCTTTCCTATTTGTGAATAAGATTTTATGTATCATTTTTATTAATAGTTCCTACCATTCTCATGATAGATACAGCTTTCCTTTGATTTCTTATTTATTTGTGCATTAAAGCTACAATCTATTTTTCAGAAAGTTTATATTTATATATATAGGCACACATATATATGTGGGTGTGAATATATATAAAAATACACATATTTATGTATATGTAACAGATGTATCTTATGGAGCAAATGCAAATGAATATATACTTCTGACTCTTCTTCCACTTTGTTTGCTGATAGGGAATTACCAAGATATAGTATCTTTATGACTTGAAAGATGAGAACATGATATTGCTATTTCTACATTTCCAAGGAGAGTGCAGGTGTTTCAAAGCATTTATGAAATTGCTTGATTGACTCCTATATAGAAATCTATTGACAATAAGTTGAACCTTTGCAGCTAGGCTGTAAAAGATTTGATTATAGTAACAATACTAACCGCCATGAATATCATAAATCTTAAGAGAAAGGACACATATGTCACATATAATGCATGAAAAAGTTGTTCTTTTATCATGGATAAGTTACCATTGTGTAGATACTCTGCTGATCAGCTATTGCATTATTTGAGTAAGTATCTGATGTCTTGTTTTCTTTCAAGGAAGCAGGTGCAGGATGAAGCAGGAAGCCTGCCAAGAAAGATGATAAATTGCTACTCGGTGCTGGGGACCAGCGCTTAATATTAATGCAGTGCTGCCAGGAATTAAAGCAGCAGTGTAATAAGAAACTAGGAAGAAAATAACTTGTTAACCCTATTAAACAGATTGGATCAATCTTCTTTATCCATTATAAGTTCTAGTACATCTAAACCAAACACTGTCTTTGTCTCATTACAAGCAAAATAAAATAGTTTTGGAAAACAGCACATGACTTGCAAAGCACGGAACTATATAATGATGATTCCAGCTGCTTTTCTGCTACAGGAGTAAACTTAAGCCTAACAAGTTCAAACAAAATTATACAGAAAAATAATTGCAAGTAGTACAGCCTTGATTTTTAAATTCTTATCCACTTTGACAAGTATTACTCCCTGGGTCAACTGGCTCATCCAGTAACTAGATCACAGTGTCATCGGAAGTGACAGAGGGTCCAGAATGTCCCAAATTTCCTTGTCTACTGTTTTATCACCTTACTTCACTGAATTTGGACTAATATGAGATAACTTTGAATAGAATTTCATGTGATTGACATTGGTTTATGTGAGAAGAAAAAGATTAGCCTTGCATCAAATTTGTGGTTGAGCATCTACATGTGAGTTAAACACTGTGCATAACGCTGACTGAGAAGCTTGTCATTCACGGTGACTTAAAATAAAGAAAATGTTTCATGAAAAATCGGTTCTTAACACTTGGACATTAGAAATGAGATCATCCAGCCATCATATCAATATCAGCCTAAGGTAAAGTCACACACACATACACGCACTCAACTTTCCTAAGCCAGCAAATAAAAGGAAAGCAAATACATATTTTATTTCTCCTTTGTGCACACAGTAGAATATGTGGGGAAATCATAAGTTTGCAGACTCTAGATCTTAAAAATTTTGACATCTGAGGTTACTAAACCCAAGCTATAGCCATAGAAACAGGCAATGATATTCTGCTGGTATTTTGCTCCCCAGGAAAAAAAAAAAAAAAAAACAAAAACCTCTGCCAGGAACATGTATGCTCTTTGTAGGCTGAAGTAACCCATTGTTTTGATTTTTTCTTTTCTAAGGAGCCAGGTCATAATTATGCTAGAAGATAACCAGAAGACTTGGCCTTAGAATGATTCCAGGTTTATTCTGAGCAGGATCAGGTTCACATGTATAACCAGAGACCCTCTTCTAGTACTGAAACAGGCTTCAACACCTTGAAAATATCCTATGCCAGATTGCCCGCACCATTTGGGAACAAAACTAGTCCTGCTCATAGACAGTTCAAGAAGCAGCTCTGTTCAAACCAGCTGTTTTAAAAATATTCTGGGCTTTGCCAACCATGTAAAATACAGATCTGGGATTCTCTTCCTACCCTGCATATGATTAAAATATAAATACAGGTATAATTTTGGAGCATACAACCCTGATTTTATTCAAGTAAGTAGGTACCAGGGAAACCCACACCAGCATTTTACTGAAGAGCTGACACACACAAAATTAACTAGGGCTGTTTTCAGCACACATCCATCAGCAAAATGAAAACTAAATTGAACAAGTGATAATCCATGTCATTACTCTTCTTGCATCTCAATAATTTACAGTAATCTTTATGTTTTGAAATTGGGCCATAAGTCAAACATTTCATCTTCGTAAATCTTCATCTTCATATAAGAAAGCTACCTTGGAGCTATCAAGATGAAACCCATTTAAGAAACATTTTTTTTAAGCTTACACAAGATCTATATTCTCATCTGCAGTATGTCAAGAAAAGTGCATGATATTCAGAATGCAAGCTGAAAAGCTGTGTGCTATTTAATCTCATAGGCATTTCCTCCAGAACTATGCATCGTACCACCAAGGCAAAGCAATGCAGGAGAGAGAAAGGTAGCTCACCATTTAGGTGCTGGTTTTTCAAGTTGTACATCCCTCTGAAAGAAGTCATCAGCAAGTGCAGATTACATCCTAGCACTAGTTGTTACCTGTGCAGTGTGTCTGTCTATGTCTCTGTTTATCTTACAAAAGGCAAATTTCCTCTTGGCAGATGTATGTCACTATTAGTTCAGTTTCTCATATAGTGTACATAATACGAAACCAAACGCAATAAAAACTCTCAAAATACATGTCAAGCCAGTCTAACACATTTTAGAGAGTAAGGAAATATGTGCCTGTGCCTGAAGTTAATGTAATGAGTTGATGCATGGGAACTGAAAGTGATGGTACCATAAAGGAGGTAACTCCTCATCACAGGAGAGGCACAAGTGCTAGTTAATTCTCTACCCAGTTACACTCCAACTATGTATATGCTAACGGCATCATGAAGATGCCATTAGCATATGCGTAACCAAAGAAAGCACTGGGCCTTGAGAACCTGAATTATGGGTTTGCATTTCATCATTTCTGGGGGAAAGAGGAGTTTCTAGGCTCAGAATCTCCATTTATCTGTATTCCTAAATGGCATTAATGATTTTAAATCCTCAACTTCAACCACTGAAATGTTATCCTTGACCACTGGGATTATACAAAGGAATAACAAGGTGGACTTAAGGACTGGCCTGGCATCTGAGCTCTGTGAAATCATCCTTGGCCTCTGTAGATTGCACAGCTGTACAGCTGCACACATACACTGTCATAGACAAAGGCTTGGGTTCCACCATCCTGCTCCCTTTTCCTACCCCATTTCTGTAGCCTGGCCATGGCATTCTTTCAGTCTCTATTTAGCTGTGCCTTCCCTGTGTTTGGTAACCAGCATAACCTGGAAGCAGTTTCAGACCCAGAGTAAAGTCACTGTTTGATCCAGGATTCCCCCTCTATCTCTTTCATCTCCTTGTCTTTTCTTTTGGCTGAAGGAAAATCCTCAACAAGGCTGTCCTGCCACTTAGTTGGACTTAGCTTTTTTGCAGACAAGGACAAAACGCATTTGCAGTGATTTGCTGGGGTATTTTTGTGAATAGTTCTGAGAATTCCTACGAAATAACCTTTCTGCTCCAGCTGCTTAAGAGAGAAGGAAAGAAAATATGCCTCAAAATTAAATTCCAACAAATCAGGGATTAATGAATGAGTATAGTATCCAGATTCTCCAGCACCTTGCTGCATGTGTAGTCAGGTAGCCTATGCAAAGTAGGTGCATTGGTTGTGCCTGACTTCCAGGGTTGTTAAATGCTGACTCAAAGCAAGCAGAAGGGAACTGACAGTGTCCAAGAATTACTTACATTTCACAGGTAAGTTTCTGACACAAGGTGAAAGAAAAAGGGATCTTCAAATTACTTCATTTTCATTTTTTAGGAAATAAAAAACTGTAGTATCCCTCTTCCAAACACTAAGTTGCCTTTTATGATCCTTTCTCTACAGTCAACATCAGCAAATGCATTTTAGCTAAAATCATATTCCAGGATCAGGTGATCTAGACTATCATTCGTTGAAATGAATGACAGCATTATTATTAGTCTCAGTTAAAGAGTGAGAACTTAATTCCTTCAATTTACCCATCATCCACCCTAATAATGCTACTGGTCACCTTTAAGACTATAAACTGGAAGATTAAACCCTAGCCAAGCAATTTGTTTCAATTCTTGGTCAAGCAAGAAGACCAAGAAATCCTAAACCAGCAACCTACACATAAACTAAACTCAGTGGAACAAAGAAAAAGCAACAATTGCTTGTTTATTGGTTTTCTATATCCTGTTCAAGTCTGAGAAACCTGAAAAGAAAAACATACAGGCAAAGTGATGGGCAGCATCTATTATATTTCCAATTTAAAACACATTATGTTGATATCTCCCATGGAAGGAGAATAAAAAAATGTTGCAGAGATACATACAAGGATAGATTTTGTTTTGACGTTATCAAATATTTCATGGTGATATTTCATCCTTCCTTTTTTTTTTCTATCTTGTATCATAACAGAAATTTTCAAATAATGATGAGCAAAAATCACTTGGAAATTTTTGGTTAAAAAGGTAATAAAATCAGCATATTTTTGGAAAACATACTGGTTTTTTTTAAATCAACATTTTAAAAAGGAAACTACATGAAACCAGAAAATTTTCAATTGGCCCAAATAAAAAGTGTGAAGTCATTTAGAACCATTTTAGAAAACACCCACCTCATACAAAAAAATTTTTCAGTAGGATTCAAAGTAGTGAGGAGAACTTTGAATATATACATCATTGCTTTCAGTTCATCCTCAAATTCCCCCATTAGAATCATAGAATCATGGAATAGTTAGGGTTGGAAAGGACCTTAAGATCATTCAGTTCCAGTCCCCTGCCATGGGAAGGGACACCTCCCACTAAACCATATCACCCAAGGCTATGTCCTTGAACACCGCCAGGGATGGAGCATGCCAGCTCACGTTCATTTTCTCATTGACCAACACCCTCCACAGGGTCCTTCTCCTCAGGGCTGCTCTCAATCTCTTCTCTGCCCAACCTGTAGCTGTGCCTAGGATTGCTCTGACCCAGGTGTAGGACCTTGCACTTGGCATGGTTAAACTTCATCAGGTTGGCATCAGCCCACCTCAC
>JANRGW010042426.1:0-12843 GCA_024733675.1 Psilopsiagon aymara
CCAACACCGATCCCTGAGGGACACCACTCATTACTGGCCTCCAGCTGGACATTGAGCCATTGAGCACAACTCTTTGCTTGAGGCCATCCATCCAGTTCTTTATCCACCAAGTGGTCCACCTATCAAATTGAGGTCTCTCCAATTTAAAGACAAGGGTATCATGTGAGATGGTGTCAAATGCTTTGCACAAGTCCAGGTAGATGACTTCAACTGCTCTACCCTGTCCACCAGTTCCGTAGCCCCATCATAGAAGGCCACCAGATTAGTCCGGCAGGATTTCCCCTTAGTGAAGCCACACTGGCTGTCAACAACCACCTTGTTGTTTTTCACAGAGGTGAGGCTGACTGGTCTGTAGTTCCCTGGGTCATCCATTTTCCCCTTCTTGAAAATGGGGGTTATATTTCCCTTTTTCGAGTCATTGGGGACTTCACCTGACTGCCATGATTTTTCAAATATGATGGAGAATGGCTTAGCAACTTCATTTGCAGCTCCTTCAGGGCCCGCGGATGGATTTCATCAGGTCTCATGGACTTGTATGCATTCAGGTTCTTAAGATGGTCTCAAACCAGATCCTCCCCTACAGTGTGTCCAGGGTCTTCATTCTCACAGTCCCTGCGTCTGCCTTCCAAGTCTTGGGTGGTGTGATCAGAGTGTTTGCCGGTAAAGACTGAGGCAAAGAAGTCATTAAGAACCTCAGCATTCTTCAAATCCAGGGTTGCTAGTTCTCCTGATATCTTCTGGAGAGGGCGTAAGTTGTCCTTAGCCTGTCTTTTATTTGCAATATACCTATAGAATCCTTCCCTGTTGTCCTTAACATCCCTAGTCAAGTTTAATTCTAAGCTGGCCTTAGCCCTGCTCACCTGGACCCTAGCTTCATGGTCAACATACCTGTATTCTTCCCAGGCTGCCTGTCCTTGCTTCCACCTTTTATTGGACTCTTTTTTCTTTCAAATTTTCCTCAGCAGCTCCTTATCCATCCAGGGGGTTTCCTGACCCTCCTGCCACACTTCCTTCTTGTAGGGATGTATCACTCCTGAGCATGCAGCAGGTGATCCTTGAGTATCAGCCAAGAGTGTTATTTCAGTGCAGACTAAGTGTGCGAAGTTAACACCAGTGTCTTGAATATCGTGACTGATACTTGAATGCACACCGTGTTCTACTGTCCTTCATTTCCCTTTCGTGCAATGGGAAAAACTGTATATGGGTTAATTCTGAAGATATTCTGAATGTTACTCCTATATAAATGTATAGATTGCATTATTGTCTCCTTCTTTGAGAGACAATTGACGAGATGATCAATGCCACCATCAAGTGATGGTATTGCCAATACACCAACATTGATGTATATCCTAATACAAGTACTCAGAAATCATGTGTTGAGTTTTAATGTCACAATTTTCTTTTAAAGATAAGGTAAATAACAGTAAGTTTAAAAATGCCAAATTCAGTCCTTTGCTATCACATTTCTGTAAATAACCTTGTTACATTGTAGCTGACTTTGTACAAAGTCTTTGTTCTTTTCCATACCAGCTTCTCTATCATCTTTTCAATACTTATCAACTGAAAAGTCAGTATGATGAAAACGTAAATTTTATGAAACCCACAATGTATTGAGCATAGTATTTTGAGGCTGAATTTAATACTTTATTGGGGGATGGGAAGGTGTTTTGTTTAAGATGCAGGTGTAGTATCATTGCAGTATCTGACACCTGTAGCAGCTTGACCATTTTTTATAGCAGCAATAAGATTAATGTGGTTGTTTAATAGCCTAATTAAGTATAAATTGGGTCTCTCAGGTGTCTGAAAAGTCCTTGAGGTTTCTAAGGAGAAAAGATTAGGAAAAAGATTATTCTTTCTGGGAAAGGAACAGGAAAATATTTCTTTCACAGAGAAGTAACTTTTTTTTTCTTCTAAGAAAGAATAAAAAAAAATAATAAAAAATTCTTAAACAAAAAGCTTTTTTATTATTATTTTTCTTTGTGTAAAGTTTTTAAAATGCCACTGTGATTCATAAAATATCCTTCTTTGAAATTTTTTCTACCCTACTTCAGGGATTCTACAATGGAATATACAAGGGTTAATACTTTCAATATGTAATAATCATCACTATATTATTCTAATTCTTTTGATGGCTAAGCAATCATTCTCTGTGCCAGAGTATAGTTTAGTGCCCAGAAAACTCAGAGGCATCACTAAGTTTTGGCAAAATAAGTAGCACTTATAAGTGTACTATGCCTTACAGTACACTTATGTATCAAAATTTGCTGATGGGAAATATAAGCTGCCCCTCAATAACAAACACACAATTCTTTAAAAGCATATGCTGTTATGTGATGGAGTTTGCTTACCAAAGTGTATCTTGAAAGAATTCATTTTTGGGAATAATGTGTTTTATAGTCACAATTTGGTTTGATCAATTTTGGTTTTTTTGAAGTCCAGGCTACATA
The DNA here is from genome assembly GCA_024733675.1 of Psilopsiagon aymara. NCBI lineage: Eukaryota > Metazoa > Chordata > Aves > Psittaciformes > Psittacidae > Psilopsiagon > Psilopsiagon aymara. Next base: position 2,448 of record JANRGW010042426.1, read on the forward strand.
TGATTTTCTTTAACTTTACTGCAGGACATTCTAAACATTTTCAGCACTGAAGAAAAAAATAGATATTTTTTTTCCCTTTCAGTTTCTCTCTAAGCACATATCAGACAGTTCTTCACTTCAGCGTTCAGTCCTTCTCAGTAGCCACAAAAGAAGTTTTTAGAGCTGTCCATCATACAAGGCAATCTCTTATGCTCTGCAATGTGCCTGCACATTTTTATCCTTCTTTTCTCTTCCATCCCTTCAGGAAGTTTTTTCATAGAAAATCCACTGATCTTTTGCCGCCTTTCTGGACTGTGCAACAGAAAAGAATTAAACTTCATATTAACTTAATCTTTTTCCTCATGCCTTCAGTAACTACTACACACTGCAATGAATCTGAATCCTTCAAATTTTACCTTGATGCTATTTATTGTTACTTCACCTGAGAAAATAGATTTTAGAAAATGGGGTCACATCTTTAATACATCACACTTCTCTCCACTTTACACTCACAAGGAATTCATTCTCACTACTTGTCTGTTCTGTTTCCCCTGTGACATTATTTCCATTATCTGCCTGTCCATTACTTGTGACTTCATACCACAGAAGCTTCTAAACAAAGTTCCCAGTCTTCTTACCTCATTGTAGTACTCTTTTACACTTGATCCTTGCCATGAAACTATGAACATATCCATCCATCTCCTTGGCTTTTCTCTTTCCAGTGCAAAGTTAAAGACCTTGTAAAAGTTTCTTTCACTTATCATGGTAGTAAATTAGTGGAAAAAAATCTAGCACAAATAAAAAACATTTGATATTCAACACAGTTCAATTTCTACAATCCTTTAGGACATCTTCCATTACAATGGGTTGCCCAAAGTCCCATCCAACCTGGCCTTGAATACTTCCAGAGTTGGGGCATCCAACCCTGTGCAAGCTGTTTCAGTGTCTCACCACCTTCATACTGAAGAATTCTTTTTGTAGTATGTAAGCTAATAGCTTAAAATCATTACCCTTGTCTTGTACCTACCTGCTCTTGTAAAAAGTCCTTTTCCAGTTTTCTTGTAGGCCCCCTATAGGGACTGGAGGCTGTTATAAGGTGTTCCTGGAGCCTTCTCTTCTCCAGGCTGAACAAGGCGCAACTTGGTATTCTTTTGGCTAAAGAATTTCTTGTCTAGTGTTGTGAAACCTGTCATCTTTCCCTAAATCTGTGTCTACTAAATAAACAATAGTTTCACTTGAAATTATCCGGATTGATTTTCTAAAGAAGATATTGCATAACGTAATATTTAGAATTTGTGTCTTAATAATAACAAAGGGGCTTTGCAGATGTTTAAGCTGTCAGTTTATCTGTTCCCTCAGAGAAATCAGAAGATGCTCTGATGGGTTCTAGATCAATAAAAAGTATCCATGAAATCCTTCCCCAAAGCTATGTATACTACAGTACCCCTTTTTTAGAACACTGTAGAAACTGCATCTGAGACTTGCAAAAGGCTTCTAAAACTGTAGGTCAATATTGGGCAGTGTGTCATATTTCAATTAAAATAATAGTAACATAATTTAAGAAAAGTTGTAAAAAGATGAAATTTCACAGGAAAAAAAGAGTTTATGATGCTTATTACTTTAGCTAGAAAATTATTTCAACCATATCATAGAAATTTAAATCCTAACTTTTGTCATTAAAATGGTTTGTATTTTGAGGGTTGTCATCACAATTTAAATGGTTTCCAATCAGGGAAATTGATCACTTGAATCCGCAGTTTATACAGAAAAAAGTCTCATTCTTTCAAGTCTTAACATCCTGTTAAGTGTCACCTAAAAGGGCTCAAGTAAGAATATAGTGTTCAAGCAAAATTTGAGCCATTATCAAAATAAACTTTTTTTGGACTCCAACTGGGAAAATATTGCTATTTTATAAAATTGCACAGATTACCTTTTTTATTATGTAATATACCCTTGATATGTTCATTCAGAGGAATACAATAATCATGACACATTATACATGATACTTTGCACAGTATATGTATGCTTGGACTCTCTTACGAAAATATTATATTTTATGTTTCTAGTATTTGTCCCAAACACCACAGCAGATATGGAAAATTGCTAGTCAAAGTTTGATGAAAAACTTCTTTCTAGTTGCATGCAAAACTGTAATTTATTTTTTTTAATCTGAGTTTTTTTTGGGTTTTTTTTATTATTTTATAATTTGGGGTGGTTATGATTGTTTCAATTAATTCAGTGTCAAAAATGCATAATGACTCCACATGAAAAAGTACTTACATTTCCAAAAATCTTAATTTTTTTACCTTTAGCTCTGGTTTCTCTATATTGAACTAAAAACGATCAGATTTTTTCTGAATCTTCCATGGAAGGTAAGATAACATATAATCATAATGATCAGCATAAATAGCTTTTAATTTTATGACCTCATAAAGGGGTGTACTTTTTCTATACTGCATGCTCTGATGGCAATGCAAAAAAATTGCTCACAGAGATGCAAGCACTGTGCTGTGTATATTTTTATATCATTCTCTTCATAAAGCTATCACCTTCTTCTCAGATGCAACTGCCTTACTCAGCATCCATGTCATTACTTTTTGTCATTATCCCAGGGATTTTACTGCGGCTGCAAAATTGTAAGTTGCGTCTTTATCACTATACCTGATAAATATCTAGCCCTCTTGACACCCAGCAGACATAATTCCACTTCACTCACTCTGATATGAACTGTAACTTAAAATATAGCTTTATCATATCAAATACCTGTTAGTAGTGAATGTGGACCAAAAGAGGAACAGTAGAGATACTGATGACCTGCCAAATCTTTCAAAACACTGGACAAGAATATTCTTAGATTTAACCCTCACATTATGTTAGGTGAAGATATAAAGCTTAAGTCTTCTCTTTGAATGCCTCACTCAAAATAGACAAAAAAAGTTTCTTTTACAGTCCAGAGTTCTCAGGTGAGGTCAGGTATCCACATTAATTCTTCTATGTAACTGAACAAAGCTCAGGTTTGTTTGTTTGGTTGTTTGTTTTTTTTTAAAAACAGTTGTGAATCTTCCTGCTTTTTCAACAACTGTCTTTATGTTAAAGAAAAATTACTTAGGAAGAGCAAAACAGATGTCCAGTTTCTTTCTGTGCGTGAGTAGATTAAAAACCATATTTCAATTTTCCACTTAAGTGCCCTAACCGTTGTGTAAGCTACTAAGTCTATTAGGATGGTTCCACTTTGCAGAACATAATTCAAGAATCACTGGGTCATAGAAAGAAAACATAAAAGGGAGAACAGTTTTGTAGTTTTAGACCTTAGAGAGCTGGAGAGAAGCCAAAATCTAATGCAAATTTATGGGACAGCTTCTGTATTTTACCAGTGGAATTTGCCTGTAAAGCCCATGTTTTTTCTTCCACATTCATGCTAACAATTCTAATCCCTAATTGCCTCTTGCTTTTTCCTTTCTTTATGAATTTGTTATTTTGCTGGACCTTGTGCAGTAGCTGCATCAAAAGAACCGATAATAAAGTATCTTATTTTATCATGTATTCTCATAGCAACTTCAGAATCTCTGCAAATAGAAGAAAACACAAACCCCGCTATTTCCATAATTTTGCTGAATCTTCTAACTAGTGGTTTATTTAATAATTTGAACAACTCCACTTTATGTATATATATATGTACACTCACGTATATATAATCTTACAATATACAAGAGTCATTCATACTATTTCAAGCTTTGTAGACCTCAACAACATCAGCTTAGTCAAAGTACTGATGAGCTCTTACAGTTTAAAAAAGCTCTGCTATATGCAGAACCACATATTGAAGAAACTAGGGAAACTTCTAGTGAAAGTGTCACTAAAGCCAGCTTTTTTTTCTAAGCTTCAGTGCCAGGTAGCTGTTCACAGAAGACTATCAGGTTTTCAATTGTGAATGTGTGCACCTATATTATGCAAAAAATCTAAATTCAGATCTAAAAACACTGATGCATCCAAAAGCCATGTTTTTTTTTTTTTTCTTCTGTCAATCCGAGCTTATTGTTGGTCTTGCCATGTATATAAAATGTATATATGTTTATGATAACAAGTTACTAAGTCAATCATGCATGCATATGCTGCAATGTTGCAATATAAAGCATTTGAGAATGTGCCCAGCTATGTTGAAAAAATTGATTTAATTCATCTATTATGTGGAGGTGAAATTGAACAAATCAGAAGCTTGCATTAAAAGGTATATCCATAGAAAGTACCTTCCATATACAATAACTAATAGCTGCTATTAAAAGTAAAACCCCCAAACGAACCCAAGCATACTTAATTTTAGATCACTACATAACCGTGTTGCTGTATGCAACTCCACTACTAAATAATTATATTCTATTGGTATCACTTTGGCATACTAATATCATTAAGCCAGCCAAACAATTAAAATGTGGTTTGTGTATTAAAAAAATCATGCATACAACCAGCTCTTGCTGTTTCTATGAACTGTTTATGTAACAGTGCAGAGGGAAGCAGGAGAGATATGCTGCTTTACACAAGAAAAGATCATCAAGGATTTATGAAATTAATGTGTTTGATTTTGGCAGGAATTACAGACTGCAGAGTACTATCCTGAAAAGTTGTGCCTATTGAACACAAAATTGATACTGTATGGAAATCTACATACTGACCTTGAAGGCTGGGTTTTGTTACCAAGTTTCAAACTTGTGTTCTACAAGTCTCGTAGATATGTCTGTATAATAAACTTTCAAATCCAGAAATTAATTTGTGCCAATTTCATTACATTAACATATGCAAACATACGCATATAGTTAAGGGTGTTGAGCCTTATAAATGCACAATCCGTATTAGCACAAAGGACTGAGGAGGTAATGTGGGCTCCTTACTGCTGCATGTTAAATTACTGCTACCTAATTTTACCTGGTTTCCCTGTGCTACCAAATGGTTGATGCTTTCAGACAAGTGTTGCAATGTCTAATTCTTAACAACTGCTACACTGATGGGAAGACGTCTAATATCTGAAACACAAATCCCAGAGAAGTATAATATCCTGCATTTCAGACAGTGCAAGGGCAAAATAATTTGAGGCAAGTTATTATACGGAGAAAAAAAACCCTCTAGAAAATTTACTGAAACAAGATTACACATGTAAATTAGAAGACCTGAGTTTAGAATTAAATTCTTAAAAATTCATATTCAGTGCTGCTTAATCATGGGAATTTTTATCCGTGCAATCAATCAGCTTTGACCTTCAAGTTTTGTACACATTAAAGATGTATTTTTACACTACAGTAAATATTTATGCCTGTTTCTATCATGGGGTCTAAAAACTAGGTCTTTTTCTATTAGGCTATGTATGTGTCCCATAAAAGAGGCCAGGGTTTTTTCTCTATGCTCACAGGTATGTGAAATGGTGATTCACAATTTTTTGCCTAGATTTTCCTCCAGCTCAGAGCAGGGTGGCCTTGAATAGGCTGTGCATAGTGAGTTTGTTATTCCCAAACCACATTTGAAGCTCTTTTGGGAGTGTGATAGCCTCCATGGGACACAAGATGAAGAGGAGCATACAGGCAGTTAAACAGCAGAGAGAAGTGTGCTGGCATTCAAGCCTATGACTTGCCTCTTCAGTTTACTTGGATAAATGCAGTCTGAGAGGTTCAATCCTATAAATCTCCTGTACTTAAAGAGTAATTTATACAGCTCTTCAGTATCCTATTGTCTATAAAAGATAGTTGTCTCCCTTAAGAGATAATACCTTACTTTTAAAATACGAACTTTGAGGTGGTGGAACTGCTGTGCCTTTCTACTCACTATCCACTATCTTGGAGACCTCTATTTTTTGAGCTAATTCATCCTCATATTTCTTGCTTTTGGGGAGGACACTTTAAGGCTATGTGTCACTTAAGGGTAAGAATACTCATCCAAAATGTCAGAATACAGCCTGAGTTTTCTTTCCAGCACCTGGTGTGTGACAGTTTTGCATAAAACAGCCTTTGCGTGTATGTGCTAGGTACTGGGACTCATTCTTCTTGGGTCACCCTAGGTGCAGCTGGGTCTAGTTGTAGTCTCAGACTTGGTCAATGGTTTATGTATAAACTGGAATATATAGTGTACATAATGGAACGCATAACAGGAAAATGGAAGTAGAACTAATCTAAAATGACTTGCATAGACACTGCAGATGCAATAAGGCAAGGGAGACCCTCCCATTAAGTCACACGGTTTAGAGCGGACTCCCTTGTCTTCTAAATTCTGGATGGAGATTACGTGCAGCTGTCCAATCTTACTCTCAGATTTGGACAATGTTTTATGTCTAATGTAAATGATACAGAGAAATCTTCATATTGGGTCACAAGATTTAGAATACAATGCCTTGCTTTCTAAACTTGGAGCCAGGTGTGGCGGGGTCTAGTCTTAGGCTAGGTCTAGGTCAGTGATTCATGTTTAAAGGGTTACAAGTGTATCAATTCACCACAGAGAGGATTTAATGTCAAACGTCAAATGTCTCAGCATTTCTCAGTCAGCAAGGGTTGAGCTTCAGGAATGTGTAGACTTCAGCCACATCTCATCATCAGCTTTCAGCAGTGATCTGCCAACTATCACAAACTTAAGAGTTTGCAGGCTTTGAGAGACATCCCATTCAAAGGAAGATTGTGGTTTTCATCTATCTTATGGTCATATGTTTTCAGTCTCTTTTCATTCTCTCTGAAATGAAATTAATTACCATACTTTTCTTATACTGTACACTAAATTAAAAAAACAGTTAATGTTTACCAAGTTGTGGGGTTGTAAGTTTGTTGTGGGGATGCTGGAGATTGAAGAACAAGTGCCAGTCATGACCACAGCAGTGCACCAGCGGCAATATCGCACCAGCCGAGACTCCGTGATTCCCCTACATAAGCTGATCCTTAGACTGGACAGCCAAGGAGTGATCAGCAGGATTCGGTCACCCTTTAATTACCACATATGGCCAGTGCGAAAGTCTAACGGAGAGTGGAGACTAATGGTAGACTACTGTGGCCTGGATGAAGTCACACCATCATTGAGTGCTGCTGTACCGGACATGCTAGAACTTCATTATGAACTGGAGTCAAAGTCAGCCAAATGGTATGCCATGATTATTTCCCTTATCATTATTCTAATTGATGGTAGCAGTAGTTTTTTTTGTTATACCTTAGTTACTGTACTGTTCTTATCTCAATCCATGGGAGTTACATTTTTTGATTCTCCTGTCCATCCGTCTGGGAGCGGGGGGAGGAAGGGGGGGGAGTGAGTGAACAGCTGCATGGCTTCTGAGTTACTGGCTGGGTTTAAACCACAAAATTTATGTATTTGTTCACTTTTAAAATTCTTGACCCCACTGTATTGTCATTGATATTTTCATGTTTTATTTTCTTGATACAGACTGAAAAATAAGTAATGGAATTAATTATTTAAAATGCAAAAAATTTATTAATTATTGAACGCCCTTAGCTATCTTTCAAGGTAGAACAAACATTTTTAGTGAGTTTCGTTAAGGTCATGGTGTCTGCTAAAGGTATGGTGTTCAGCAGGACCATTTGATGCCTTAGTTCTGCTGGGAAGCAATTATAAATCCCTATATTTGTTGCAAAATTTCACATTATTTAGTTCAATCTATTACTGCCACTGCCAATTAAATATTATAAATTTACAGGAAAACAAACGCTTAGAGAAGCCTTCTAGCTTTGCAATAAATGTGTTGGGAAAAAAAAGCTGTTTTCTCATTGATTCAGGTAATTTGAATAAATTATTAGTCCTCACAGCAGCAGAGAAAATTAATCTTTTGAGCACAATGAAATTAAAAGGTTTTGGCTTTCCTGATCTGAACAAAGTAAGATGAATTTTGAATACAGCAAATTAATTAAGCACATAATGAGGAATAGGATGCATAATAACTCTAATTCTGATAAATAGCAAAACAGTTCAGATCCTCAAGTAAATAAATATCATTCATCACAAACACACCTTAAATTCTGTTTATTGGGAAATATTAATGGTAAGAGAGCTTGCATAAAGGAATTAGATAAATTCTATTTGCTGATTTTGTTCAGGACAATTACATTATGTGTTGACCCCCATCTGTAACTTTTTGTGAAATTGATTTTAAGACATTATTCATTTCTGAAGGTGTTAATGTACCATAAAGGATTTGTATTATCATTAAACATACTGTCTATGCCAGGTGTTACATGTTATTTGCTTCTGCCCTGAAGATCATTTAACAGCTTATAAATCTTTATAGCCCCATGATGTTTTGCTACAATAATTTGCATCTTTAAATAGCTACTGAATGATGTATGCTAAAAATAAGCAACAAGCAACATTTTTGTTATTCAAGTACATATATCTTCTGCTTTACAATAGTACTAATAGCAAAACTCATACAGTACTAGTGTGGGAAATAATAAAGTTGATTAGAAATGTGGGAATGAATGCTTTATCTAGCTTTTTATATCATAAAGGTATTTCAATGAAGATTAAGTTGTTAATCAGTTCAAGATATTTTCTTTTATCATATCTTTCCCTGAGCTTTAAAGATTTATTTAAATGTCTAACTCTCAGTAGAAAGTCATGGATTCTATCTATAAATGTGTTTTGAAACCTAGGAAGAGTAATAAACTGATATAATCTCATCTCTTCTATAATGTACAGCAACAAAGGAATTAGAATTATAAAAAAAATAAAGGACTTATTTAACAGATCTGTCACTACCTCTTGTCACTCTGCAGTCTTTGTTTTAATAAATATGTCTATGCACCAGAGGAGACTTCTCTGGGGCCTTGACTTTGGTGATGCGTATGGTCTAAACCCCATGGAAGAGAGAGGCTCTGGGAAGAACTGAGCTTATGCCTTTCAATGAAGACTTCAGGTTGAGACAGATAAGGAGTAATGGGAACAAGAGGGATTTTTATACCATGTAGGAAATATCCTCAGGGAAGCATGAAGAAAAGACACAATAATCAGAATCTATAGCAGAAAAGAGCATTTCTTATGTATCTTGATAGGGATTTTAATTGGCAACTTATGCTTGATCCTCAACTCTGGTCAGCTAGTATCTCTTTTTTTATAACTTGTACTGTCCTGATGTGTCTCATGTTGGTGTTTTAGAGGCTGCTTGGTGGTCCAGGTGATCCATGTGCCTACATTGAACTATCTTTTCATCTGCAGTTGATTTCCATGGGAAAGTCTCCACTGATTTAATTTTTTTGTAGATTATCCATTCTGAGCTTTCTCCTTTCAGTGGTAAATAATGACAAACTGTAACTTTAAATCATCATTTCTGAGCTTTCTTATGCAGCATTATGACACTACACAGCTTATGACCATTGATTGTGTATGATGGCTACTACATAATTGCAAGTCAAATTATCTGAAAACAAATGGTAAAGCATACATTGATTTTTAGCAGTTGATGATGTAAGGCAATTATAATAAACCCCACTGAAAAACTTAAATTACTTTTCTATACTTTTATTCTATAACAGTATAAAGTCACTGTTTTATATATACTGTCAGTGTTATTTATTTCCTTTATGAAAACATTCTATGTACTCATGTTATTAGTATTGATTCTCTCTTCTGTAATTTAAAGTTTGTTTTTTCTTGGAGCTTTCACAATATTCAGAGAGGCTACTTATTTAACTTTCAATTAAAACTTAGAGATTACACCCTGTATATAAATAATGATTTTATTTAAGGAGAAAACCAATACAAAAGTAAAAACTCTGTACCCTCAGTACCATTAGGATATCATATATATACTGATTGATATGTATTCTAAATAGTATGGGGACAAAGATGGTAGTATGAACATAAGTCTGAATCATGGAATCAACAAGGTTGGAAAGGACCTTTAAGTTCATTGAGTACAACCTGTACCTCAGGACTGCGAGGTCCACTACTAAACCATACCACTAAGGGCCTCATCGACATAGTGTTTGAGCACAACCAGGGATGGCAATTCTATTTCCCAGGGAAGACAATTCTGATGCTTGACCATTTTGTGAAGAATTTTTTCCTAATATCCATTTGTCCTGGGTTCAGCAGTAGCAGTCATTAAGAACCCCAGCCTTCTCCAAATCCAAGGTAGCCAGTCCTCCCAATAGCTTCCAAAGGGGGCCCACATTGTCCCTAGTCTGTCTTTTATCAGCAATGTACCTGTAGAATCCCTTCCTGTTATCCTTAACATCCCTAGCCAAGTTTAATTCTAAGTTGGCCTTAGCTTTCCTAACCTGGTCCCGAGCTTCCCAGACAACATACCTGTATTCTTCCCAGGCCGCCTGTCCTTGCTTCCACCTTTTATAAGCCTCTTTTTTTCATTCAAATTTTCCTCAGCAGCTCCTTATCCATCCAAGGGGGTCTCCTGGCCCTCCTGCTGCACTTCCTTCTAGTAGGG
>JANRGW010042427.1:0-23798 GCA_024733675.1 Psilopsiagon aymara
GCTGTTCAGCCTGGAGAAGAGAAGGCTGCGTGGAGACCTCATAGCAGCCTTCCAGTATCTGAAGGGGGCTTACAAGGGTACTGGAGAGGGACTCTTCAATTGGGGACCGTAGTGATAGGACAAGGGGTAGTGGGGTCAAACTTAAACAGGGGAAGTTTAGATTGGATATAGAATCATAACATCATAGAATAGTTAGGGTTGGAAAGGACCTGAAGATTATCTAGTTCCAACCCCCCTGCCATGGGCAGGGATACCTACCACTAAACCTTATCACCCAAGGCTATGTCCAACCTGGCCATGGCAGGGGAGTTAAACTAGCTGAACTTACAGTCCTTTCCAACCTTAAGTATTCTATGATTCTATGATTCTATCATAAGTGAGTGAGTCAAATCAAAGTTGAAAAGAATGAATGTCACAGCTGAGTAGTACTGTGAGCTGCGTGTATGCATATACGCCTCCTCTGGTCTGATATTCACAATGTTCTTCAATATCTCCCACTGTTTATTCTGAAGTTATTTTATTAAACTTAAGGTAACACAAAGAAAAGTAGCAGTTTAAATGTGTGAGGTAGGTTCCTTCGTCACTGACAGAACACAGTGGTAAAGGAAGGGAAACAAACACATACGACAATGAAGAACACGCTGGAGACAGGAAAAATTCCTCTTGGCTGGATACAAATGTAAAATAAAAAAAATAATACTCAATTGATGTAAAATAACCAGCATTCAAAAACTCTTTTACAGAAACTTTTACTAACATTCCAATTATTTTTAATAGGGGGAGTGTGGGTGCAAGAGAAGCAGAAGGAAGATAAAGAAAAGAAAAGGAATTTAGGCCTGAAGCTCAGGTATTTTGCTGTGAGAATCCAGCAGAACATGGGTTACAGTTTTCAGACCCCTGCCTTTGTCACTGAATAAGCAGAGTAGGAACGCTGTGATCACTTGTTCAGTGATAAAAAGCTCATCTCCAGACAGGTCCAGGGGAGCCCAGAGGAATTGCAGCAGATGGAGGAACCCAAACAGCATCCTCTTCCGGCTTGTCCCAGGGACATCTCAGGACAGCGACCTGCCCACAAATCACTCTTCTCTCTTACACATGCGTACACAGCCACACAAAGGAGCACAAAGGCAAGCTACTAGGTGGAGGAATTCCAGCAATCCTGTCAGAGAGACACAAGCCCCTGCCTGGTCCCTCTGAGCTGAACTGGGGCAGACTTAGCCCCAGTGCCCATCATGATGAGTGAGCCAGGGCCCCAAAGCACGCTGTGGACATGGGAAGGAGGGGAAGAGCATTGCCTAAGGGTCTGTGCCCCATTACATGGGGCACAGTTGGAGCATTTCCCAATTTACTTATATAGGCTGCTTTGCAGAGGAACCAAAAGTGGGAAAAAGAAGGTTATCAGGATAGTTTGAAGAGGAACAAGCATAGGTAAAAGAGGAATAAAGGGATAAAAAGGGCTTGCCACCTCTAAGCAGTGGGCTGGTTAGGTGGCCATGTCCTGTCAGGGCAGTTTGCCCTGTCTTCTCATCAAACTCCATTGCCAACTCATTCCTGGCAGCAGGGCTCTCTTGCATGTGCAAGTGTGTATGTGTATTTCTGGGACCCTAAGTGCAGTCTCTGGAGGGGGACCAGGGCTCAGAGAGCTGTGCATCCATGACGAGGCAGCAGCTGGCGCAGTACAAATGCAGATGTTGAGTGGATGAGACCATGGATGCTGTTTGTGTGAATGCTGAGTGTGTTGGTCTGTGCCACCATCCATGTGAATGTGTGTATGTGCAGTACAGGGGTGTGTGTGCTGGCCGTGAGCACACACACAGCCTCGCTGCCGGCTGGAAGGAGGGGGGGCACAGAGCTGCACCAGCCTCACCTCCATCAGGTTGCCAGATTTGGCAATTTCTAACTTGGATGAGGATGTTCATAGGAGCTACAATAAAACCAAGAGGCACTGAGGCATCTTCCCCTCCAGACTATGAAAAAGCCTGCTGATCCTGCTACTCATACAAGGAAGAGTCTAGGTGTTTATAGAAAGGCATATGCAACAAATGAAAGGAGCTGGAGGCTGGAAAGAAGATTCAGTGTGTGATTCAATGGGAAAGCAGCACTTGGAGAGGAAGAGTTCTGCCAAGGAAACCAAACGGGCAGCTGTAATATATTTTTCATCCTGCACTTCACCCCGACCTTTCTACCACTCCCACTCTCTGCAGCAGCACATCAGGAACCTGAGCTGAGAAGCCCCCTCTCTGAATGATGGCACTAACGAGGATTTGTCATTGACTTTAAAGGGCATGAACTGTGCTAGAGCTGAGAAAACAGCTTCTTCCCTTCTACGGATATAGGACCCTCAGGATGAGCAGCTACAGAGCAGATGGGTTTATTTATCTTAATGTCCTGTCTCATTCTAATTACTGTGAATAAGGATAATAATTCCAATGTTAAAATTATGGAGTTTAATCACCTCCTCAAGAAATAAAGACACATGTTTTAAAGTCCAAATGGCAGCTCTCGATCACTGCATTTACAGCACTTGGTTATCCCATGCCAACCCTAATTAATGTGTCAGATCCCTTAATACTGAGGAGGCAGGAAACAATCAGGACACTGAAAAAGAGAAGCTTGGGAATAAAGGCAATGGCTAAACTAAACAGGCTCAACCACTAGCATGGAATCATCCACTGTGTTTGTTTTCCTCTCTGTGGGTGGCCATGCAATGTCCCAGGAGTCAGCTCACGCCAGTGACAGTTGTAAAACTCAGCAAAGAGCAGGCCACCCTCAGTCAGTTTAGATACATGGACTTGAGCCATACTGCATCACTTGTCCTCAGGACTAGGGAATTGACCCATTTTATTTACAAGTTAGACAAAACCCACAGAAGACAGTGATGCAGTAATTAAGTCATGGCTAATGTAAGGGAGATTTCCAGCTGTACCCCACAGATACTGTTTTCTATGTATCACCCTATGCTGCCTTTCAACCTTACTCACCTGGTAATGCCATAGGGTAGTGAGAGTAGGTGATACAGACATCATAGTGACTACTAAGCCTAGTAGTCCATGGAACATGGACTCTGAAGTAGATGTTAAAATTATCTCTTCAAGTGTTTTAAAGAAATGTAGGGACAGACCTCTCACTTTTGGAGGTCAACAGACAACCCATATGGTTAGATTTGCAAAATGTGTGTATCGCAATGTCTGGGATGCAAAGCAGATGTGTCATGGAGCTGGCAGAAAAGAAACCTGCTGCTTTCTTCTACCTTGCATATCATCTTGTCATTAAGAAGGCAACCTAACTAGTCTACAGTTACCTTCTGAGCTAATACTTTCTTGAATGCTTCTTTCTGTCCATCCTTACAGCTTTCTCCAAAGGTCCTCTAACCATTTTTCTAAAGCCAGAGCACTTCTTTCCAAAACGAAAACAGGGTTAGCATGTGCCAAACTTTGTACCTAATGTCCTCGCCTTCAGCTTACTCTTTACAGAACATTACCTCAATTATTTTTTGCTGAAGGCTGACTTCTAGGCAGACTCCAGTGAAACTGAGCCTTGCGATGGCTGTGAAAGCTAGAGCGAGGACTTTTCTTTGGTAGAGTTGCTGAAGCAAGATGGAGAAAAAGACTGAATACCTAATTCGCTTTTGGACAGATAAAGATTTCTTGATTTGGTCAAAACTAGCTAGGTCCTGTTCTTATTTTGATTACCAGCCTGGTATGCTGATGGGTTTTCTATTTTATCTCTTAAAAAAACCCCAAACTTGTAGCAAACAGTGATGTACCATTTCACACTAAAAGCACTTTTCCAAAATTGATCAACTGAGCTGTATTCTGACAGATCTAAAATAACTGTGGTTCTGCCAGACTCATCTTCCATCTACACAGTGTAGAAGACTCAGTATATTCTATGAACATACACACTTTTAACAGTTGCTACAAATTAAAAATTAAACTCCTTTTTATAGCTAAATATTTATTTTGGAAAGCGCTATCCCACATGTCAAACAAACTCATTACAACAATGAGCTTGTTACAGGAATACTTTGTGCCTTGAATCATTTGTTTCAAACTTTCCAAAATGCATACCACTCAGCTCTTTTGTCCTTCCCCACCATCAAAGTCTGGATATATTTTACTTATGTGAGGCACCAGTGAGGAAGTATTTTAAAACTATATATTTTAATCTTGCTACCAGTTAAGATTGCTCAAATCCTATTCCTTTGTTACTTTTTAATACAAATACTTGCTGCATTTTGCCCTTCTGTTGTGAAAAATGGACACTGTTTTATTAGGAAACACATCTTCCAAAAACCGATAGAAATTGATTATATGTGGGTTTTGTTTTTTTTTTTCTTTCTAATCAAAGAGCAGGTGTCACTTTAAGTACATTTTTCTGTAAGAAATATTGATTTTTTTTAGAAATATGAAAGCTCTCATGACCAACTTGAAGCTGAGGAATACTTAGTTTTGATTTCTGAGTACATCAGAGAACTTTCCTTTCTCTTCAGCATCTGTGCAAACTAGGATTACCTCCAAACGGACAACCTCAGGGGCCAAATAAAAGAATATTCAATATTACATTGCGAAGTCAACTTCGAGGTAGAACAATGGACATCAGAAGAGCAGAATAACCATTCCTCTCATGAAAGAAAGCTTCCCATTTGATGCAAACCAGCCAGTGCAACAGTATGGTGCATGAAGTTTTCAGAAACACATTCTAACCCGTGGGTGGCTACTGCAGTTTTGACGTCTGGGACATTTTGGGGATGTAGCATTCAAAAGACATGTCAGCTGAAAGTGGATGCAGCTGGAGAAAGCTGGAATCTGAACCTAGGAATGGAGTGGGCTGGCTGCAAATTACAATGAAGGCCCACACAATGTATAAGCTTTTTGCTATTGGAACCTATAGAAGTCATGGTGCTAAAGTCAAAAAGAAAAGTTTTTGTTTCAGTGGTATATAGTTCCTCCACCTAAAATGGGAGCATAGTGATGAAAGACAACACACTTCTCACAGCTGACCAGGGCTCAGGGCCAGTGAGTGCATCAAAAAGGGTACACAGCTTCCAGCAGCCAGAACACTGGGCAGCACAATGCAACAGTCCCTTAGAGAGAGTGTTCTGGCAGGACTGCTGCTGGCTCCTGGCTAGGCTTACTGTCGTTCTCTCAGCACCTATATTAGTAGACAATCATCTGACATTTAGGAACACACATACATATTTATAAACCAGAGCCTCTGAACCCTGTCAGAGCCGGAATTTGTTTCTTAAAGGGGAGCATTTTAAAAGTACTTGAATAAACAATTATCTGCTGTTACATTCTTATCCATAGGCCATGGTTACAAAACATTGCCTCAAACTCTTTTACAGGATTTGCTTGTTATTAGTGTATTATAAAGCTTGTATATTTACACCTTAATCCCTTGTATTTATCTAATTTCAGAGGACTCACACATTGTTGCATTCCTTAGGTTGATGTGTGTATCTGCCTGGACACTGGTGTTTTTCAGATTCTATTAACATGACATAATTTATTCCAGCAAAGTTTTAATTTTAGCTCACTGTGCAATCAAGTGTGTAATATTTTAATTATTGTAAGATTTAAATGAGCCTAATAAATAACACACTCCACTGACTCTATGTTATGTTCATATGACTAAAAAGGATATTCAAAGAAAGTTATGTTTGGTAACTTTATGACTAAATGTTATATTATGGTTTTAATTTGACAAAGTTCAATGCTCTATAAGGATTCTGTGTTTGAACAAGGGAAAAATTTGCCTTTCTCAAGGAAAAGAGTACATTTGAAACAGAGTTTTTAGTACAGTTCTACAGAGGGTTTATTTTAGTGATACAAAGAGATAATTTGTATACTCATCAGCTAGAAAACATGACTATGTTCTGCTAATAATTAGGAGGGAGAATACATATTGTTCAGGAAAATATATAGTGCATTTAGATTTTCTACCAAGAAACCACATCATCACATTAGAGAGCAGTATTTATTTGGCTGTGTCAGAAACTGATCTGTCTTATACTGAAACCAGTGGTGTCTGTGGCACAAGATTAGGCATTCACTTTCAACTAGCTGGCAAACAGCCAGGCTTAATTGTTAAAAGCAAATTTAGAAAGTGATCAAGACAGTGTACATATTTCTGGTTTACATTTTCTTCCTGAAACTACATAAACTTTCATTTTGAGGAAGTAGAATAAACTTAAACATTAAGTATGTTTGTAAAAAAGTACCCTCAGAGGACTGCATTTCTACCTATTTAGCTTGTTTAGGAAGCTCCTTGCTTAGCAACATACAAAAAGAATGCTTCTGAAACATATTTTTTAATTGTCAAAATTTTGCCCAGAATTCACATATCATTTATTTTGTATTAGGAAGCCGACCAGTTTTGCATTCTGCAGCTATATGTTTGTACCACTTTTTTTGGAAGAGAAGTTACATCTGCTGGGTTGGAAGATATACATGTATTTGTATGGGAACCCACAAGATATTTCTGTGGCCAGCCTCACCATTATTATTTTGCACAATATTTTAAATGACTTAGTTATCATAGAATGATCTTGTGCTTTTGCTGGCCTGCTGGATCTCCAGTCCTGCTTATTTAACCTTATCTCCACAGGGTTGTTTACACTTTCAGAACCTGATTTCAATTTACTTTAATTTTCTCAGAGACTTTTATATTTATAAAAGCTGAGCATCTACTGACCTCTCTATTCCTGACATTTCCTTTACTCTCCACTATGAAAAAGAACAAAAACCCCAGTGTCCCATTTCTGTTCCAAAAAAACTAAACTGCTTCCTTCAGTGGGTTGGTCCTTGTAATTGAAAATGGCAACCAGATGTTTACAGAACACACCAGCAATTTTCCTTGAGGGCTCTAGTCTTCATAATTGTTTGCTAAAGTTAGTTGGATTTCATGGAAACTTGTCTGAGGCTGTAACAAATAGCAAGCAGGGTCTTCTAATTGTACTCTGAACAATTAAAAATAATTTAAAAAAAATGAAATAAAAGTAAAGTTAGAATTAATGCAACCTACTCCTGTTAATGTATTTCAAACTCCATAGAAGCCTCTAACAAAGGGAGGAGATTTGGTTTTCTTAGTACTGATTGTTGCATGCCATCCCATGAAAACCATCCCTATTTCTGTTACTTGCTTTCTACCACCTCAAACTTCAGCTGACTGTACTCTAAGCACCACTGATTTTGTGCTCCTTTCCTCTCCTGTGAGGAAAATATTCTCAGAGAGTGGGCTTTATTTGAGAATATTTTGCATTTTAAGAAGATGCTGTAAACTATATATTGCTCACTCTTCAGTCAGAACCCTGAGACACCACAGCTGACTCATACCTGAAATCTCACCATCTGCTTTAGAAATCACTGTTTTCCCTCTTCAGTTTGTCTGTCTTACTCTCTCAAGGCTAGTCATATATTTCAGGAAGTCTGTGAGTCTATCTTGTTACTGCACAAGGGGACATGCTACACCCAACAAAATCCCTTTACCTAGTATTTCAAGACATCTAAGACTGAATGCTCCACAGCTCCAGGGGATCCATCATTCCATTACTTCAGCTGCCTTTCCCGCAGAACAGCTTTCCTAATATCTAACAGAACATTGTTGTTGTTGAGTACTTCATGTGCTATTCACTGCAGGCATGAAAAACATGCCTACAGTTGTTCTTTTTTCCTTGGCAGCAGACTTTTTTAATATTTGACATTAACAAGTACCTCTGGTCCACCATTCTTCACACTCACTGAAGAATGAGCATCACTGTGTCTCTACCACCTACTCTTATTCCCACTACTTTTGCTACTATAGCATGTCTTGGAAAATGAAAAGTGAATGCCTGATAGTTACCAGACATGGCCCTAGGGGCCTCCAAAACCCATCGCTGTAGCTTATTCTCTAGACTAATTAGCAGCCCCAGGGAAACTATTACTGGTTGCACTTATAAATAGCACTTCTGCAAGTTCCCACCTTGCTGCTGGTCAGATGTAAGCAATTAAACTGATTCTTTTGCTGATTTAGCCTCTAGTCAAAAGCATGAATAGTGATGAATACTAGAGGTGATACAACATACTTAATATACTAAAAGAATATTATAAAGAGATCCAGCAAGAAGCATGCATTTCATCCTAGTTCTGACAGTGACTCATATGATTTTTACCCTAATTTCTCCATCTCAGACTCTGGTGTGGCAACACACCTCTGCTCCTACTACTACTGTGAATAAAAGTGAAGAGACACAAACATTTTTTTTTCCATTGGAAAATGTAGATTTTCTTTAAAAAACAATTTTTCCAAAAGATATCCACAAACCAAAATCCAAAACTGACAATGACTGATTTGGGAAATTGTTTTGTGGGAGAATCACCGATGAATTTCCTTTCATCTGTCCCCTACTGCTTCTTCAGTCATGCACCATCCAGAGACAGAAACCTGCAGCTAGCATCACTCCACATCTGTCAACACCTCGGCTAGCTCCTACAGGTTCACACTGACATTACCCAAGCAGCAGCTCTTATAGGGTAGAACTGGTGGGTGCAAGGAAGCAATGGCACACTTGATAGAGACCCAAGGAGGGAGGCAGCAGAGGCCATATCTATTATAACAATACAATAATTCTCAAATTAGCATTTTACAGCAAAATGAGTTGTCTGAATATTGTTTAGGTTGCTTTAGCATTCACTCCTTGCAGTAATATCTAAGTAATTCCATGAGATGCTACCTTAAATGCCATACAGATCTCTTGACCCCATCACGTAACAAGAAGGGCAAAGATTAGCCTGGATTTGCTCCCACAGTCTGTTGTCTTACACATCCCTTCCTGTTCTTGGAGCAGCTCCACCCAAGCACCACTCCCACATCTGCAAAAGGCCAGATCATCCGCACAGTTAGTTGCTGGAACCAGGGCTTAATTTACACAGCCAAGTACTTTAACACATCATGCTCTTAAAATGGCAGAAAACAGAACAGAATTCCATGCATACGGATGAAGTCAGCAAAGAGAAAATAACCTCAGGTCTAATATTCTTTGCAATATATGTAAATTTAAGGATCTATACAGTGTACGATCTCCACTTAACAATCTCAGGTGAGAATAGGACATGAAGCTGGTATGGATTTCAGTGGAAATAAATATAAAGACTTATTGCCTTTAGAGGTAAATATCGACCAGAGCTAAGATGGGTTCAGTACTTATCTTATGGAACAATAAATCACACACAAGAAAAAAACAACCTCAAATCAATACATGTACTGTAACAATCTTTCTAAAGGCATGACTAAAATTTCACCTTCAGTGGATGTCACTTAGTCTACAAACAGAAGCCACAGGAAAGTTTCAGGATTTAACTGTAGTATTCTAAAAATAAGGAATGATCATATAAGATCAACATCATGAAAATGGTTTATGATTCCTTTTTTTTTTTTTTAAGTCACTCATTGCAATTGCAAAGAACTTCCACCAAATTATCAAAAATTAACACTTGAAGGCAGCAGGGAGCATATAATGTTATGCTGCACACAGTTTGGCAGCAGCCTGAATTGATGTGCTTTTTCCCATGGCTAAAATGACTGGCTATCATTACGCTTATGCAGAATATTTTCCATACTAAAAGCTAATGGTAACAACAGAATTTTGCAAGTTATTGTAGAATGGTCAGATTTGTAGCATACAACTGCATACATTTTTCATAGCCTGCATTTTTCTGAGGTTTGTGTAACTATTAGTAAAGGTGAAGAATTGAGAAATGAAGGAAATGCCCACTAAGGAAGGTCACCATTGGCAAACGAGACATGAACATTGAGCAAAGGGCAGGAAAACTGATAGCTCCAGAAATAAGTAGTTTAATTTATCACAGAATCATAGAAAGGTTTAGGTTGGAAGGGACCTTAAGGATCATCCAGTTCCACCCCCCTGCTATGGGCAGGGACACCTTCCATTAGACCAGGTTGCTCAAAGCCCCATCCAACCTGGCCTTGAGCACTGCCAGGGATAAGCAGTAACAGCTTCTCTGGGCAACCTGTGCCAGCACCTCACAGTAAAGGGCTTTTATTAATGTTTAATCTAAATTTACCCTCTTTTAGTTTAAAGTCATTCCTTCTTGTCTTGTCCCTGCATGCTCCTGTAAAAAGTCCTTCTCCAGCTTTCTTGTAGATCCTTTAGGTACTGGAAGGCCCTGTCTTAGTAGATGTCATCTGGGAAAGTATGGAATTCATGAAAGGTTCAGGAAGCACACAGCAACTACAGAATATTATTTTTGGAGAGCAGAAGTGCATTGAGTGCAACAAATTTCTGATATAAAACTTTCCTGTTAAAAAATGTTATAAAGATGTTGGCAGGGTGTCACAGAGCCATAGGTACCCATAGAGCCTGTTAAACTTTACTGTAGCCCCACATACGAGAGCTTCTCAACTGGAAGGCCAGAGAAGGCAGCAGGAGACTCTGGAAAATATTTGGCAAGTCCTTCACTGGTGTTTGTATTTCTGGGAGGACATAAGGTTCTCTGAAGCCAGGCAGCTCATCCCACTGACCTCTGACAGAGCAGCACAGCTCTGTGCCATGCTGAGGGAGGGAAGCACACTTGTGTGGCAAACCATCCAGGGGAAAGCTTGGAGGTGTGGGGCTTTCTCACTCCTTCTTCTGATGCTTTTTTTACTTTCCATGGGGCTGTAACACCAGTTTCAACACCCTTCAAAGCTGCAGTAAAGGCAGAACTTGTCCCAGAGGCTATGCCTCTATGAGTGGAGTCACATTTTTAAAAAGGAAGAGGGAGGAAGTAATAGCACAGCAAGCACACCTTCTGCCTAGCTGGGAAACAAACAAGTGTACCACTTACAGATGTGCTGGTCAGTACAACCAGATATCTTTCTCATCAGCTGTTATACAACTTCAGTTGAACTGTTTGCTTCACGATGGACTTACCACAGATACCAGAGATACTTACTGACTGTGCTAAAACAGATCTACAGCAGCAGCAGCTGCATGTCCAAAGAAGCAGCTCTCTGCAAAACGTGACTATCCCATCCTCTGTTATTAACACAGTTCCACCTCTTTACCTCCATTTCAGCAGCAGACTAAGAGATGTGTTAAACCCTACAGCAAACCTGGCTCATACCGGGCTGCTGCAGAAGGAAGACTAAAGAGCTCAGAGCAGAGCAGGCAGAGATATCGTCAGTTCATGGGCTTTTCCCTCCATGTGCGTTTAATTGCTAAGGAATGGTGAAAGCACAGCTACTTTTTGTTCAAGTAAAGCTGCTGAAGAATTTACTGACAAAGCTATTTTTCACTGAAAATTTAGGGGGCTGTATAATTTATGTTTCACTGCAGAGCATATCTGTGAGGATTTTTCATAGGAAACCCATAAACCACACTCTCTTCACCATGAAAGAGAAACATAATTCATGCTTTTCCTTTTTAGACAACTATTTTCCACTTACCAAAACTCAAAATGTTGTGGTTGGTCTGCAAGAACTGAAAAAATTCCACTGAAGAAAACTATTCTCCTGATATTTCTCTCTTACAGCAAAGAACACAGTGCTGCAGCCCAGGTGTGGAGGATCTCTTTGGAAGATGGGTGTCCAGAGCTGTCACATTTGGATTTCAAATGGGACCAGAACTGGTCCCAGAATTAATAGCGGACCAGCACAAAAAAGTTAGGAATGTTTTGTGGTGAATTTTTTTCCATATATGACTTCAGCTAGACTCCTGGCTCTCAGCCATTTTAAACAAAAAATCCTTTCAAAATTAGAGTGAACTTTGAAAGATACATGAGTACGACAGACTGCAGAAAAATAAAAGCACGGGATAGATAGAGCTCCTAAATAACACTAAGTAAGAAGGAATGACACTGGTTTTAGATTTTTCACATCACTCATGATCTATGCTTCTCAGTCAATTATGTATATCTTTTTAGTAGAGGCTTCAAGGAACATATTCTTTAATAATTTATAACATCCTATTAGAAAAATATTATGACACAGAATAGCTCAAAATACCCTTCTCCAAAATAAAGAGTACTATCCCGTCCAGAACAGTAAACCCCATCATCTACTGGCAAAGAAAAATAACTGAGCCTAACATTTAGTTATAAGAAAAGATCATCAGTTTGGTATGCAGTCAAGCTCTTTTACTTACTTGTCTTTAAAACACAACTTTAAAGCAAGGCAGTTACATAACACACGGCACAATTAAAGGCAGATTTATGTTGCCATGAAGCAGAATTAGTAGAGTCTTGCTCTTTAACTTCAATTGGCAAGCATTTGTCTTTTCTACATATTCCAACATCTGCTGGAAGCTGTGGGACGTTCCTGAAAAACACCTAAAACCTTTATATTATTTTTTTCCTCTACTGGAAAAGTACTACAGGAAATACTGGTGCTAGCCTGTAAAATATAAATGCCCACAGATAAGTGAATTTCTGCAGAGGCAGAAACCTGTACTGGAGAACTTCATCCTGAACAAATCACTGTAGCAATATATAGCACAGTCATTTATATTTTTTTCCAGGTCAGAACTGAGTTTGCCATACCCACTTCCTTGGCTATTTAAAATAAAAGTATTTCACAGAGATGTGCACATGGTCCCCAGAGATGCCATCTTTCCTCTGCAGCCCACCTGACATTAGCAAAGTCTGTAGACATGATGTATTTTGTCACTGAGATGGAAAGGACTCAAGGAAAGGAATGGCTGAAAGGTGCCTGTGAAACCAGATTAAAACAAAAGAGTGAGGTGAAGATAATTTACTACGTCCTGGTACAGCCTGCCAAGAAAACTGCATGAACCTCATCTTCAAGAAAGTTTCTTAAAGGAGCTTGAAATTAGCAGTGGAATTTTCATCAGCCTCAAGGACGCTAAGTAATTACGGTTTTCAACTGTCAAAACTACTCTGGTTGGTTAAAGCGCAAAGCAAAACTGATCTCTCTAGTAATACCAGGAACCTATTACAAGCCTGAATGATGCAAGCAGCACTCCCTTTAGCTTGAGAAATACCCAACTACACCATTTTTCTACTGACATAATGGTGTCCTGCGTATTTTTTTTAGAAGCCTTCCAGTTACAAAATTGACTTCCAACAGAAGACCAAACTGAGATCAGAGCTTCACTTTATACCTCCTAAGGTGACCAAGAGCATTTAAACATGGTCAGTGTACATAAAACTGATGCTCAAGGCTCCTCTACCAATCACAGTGTAACTCTACACAACAAAGCTGCAGTTCCCTGTGCAAGAGATCAAGCTTCTCCAGTAGCCTGCTTTAACTGGGGTTCAAATTTTAGAAGGAACAAAGAACCAACTGTAATTTACCCCAGCTTCTGCAACAAGTGCAAAATATTGTTCTGTATTGCGCTCTTTAACAAGCTTACAGAACAATCAAAACAATACCAAAGGAAAAAGCATACTTTCATGCATACAGCTTTTCTTTAAGAGAGAAAATGAGAAGGAACCAAATGTAGCAGGTATTTGGTTTTTTATTAAATGCTCTATTGAAAATCTCTCAGTTACATTGATGAAGTTGGTGTGAGAATCATCAGGAACCAAACTGATCCGATTTGTCAAGACTATGACAAATCACTACACAACTGAGAAGGGCTAGAATTTGGCTTCTATGTCTACTCACATTGAGAGTTTATATGGAAAAATGATGGATCAATTCAAACATTTAGTAACTAATGAATTAACAAAGTCAAATTATTCTTACTGTGATAATGGCCCTCATGCCTGTGTTGTCTCATCAGCCTCCTGTTTTCAAGGACTGTGACTGTGTATCCATGTTTTGCCAGGATGCGCTGACAGAGCTGAAGGTCGGTTTCACGGTGGGCAGCAGGTGCGTACAGAACTGCTCTTCTCCTACGGCTTCCAAAGTACTGGAGAATGGCAGCATCGATCTACAGCAAACACAATGTAAAGACAGTGGCTGTAAGACAGGACACTCTCCAGCAGTATAACACATAGTTGTTATACTTTTCACAAAAAGAAACTAGTAATTTACTGTGACAATCCAGGAACTATTTCTAGAGTAATTAAGAATTCTCTCTATATCAGGGACTTCTGACCACAAATTCCATTTTATATGCCTCTCTGTTTTTTTCTACCTTCATTTTGGACTGATATTTCAAGGGTTTGAAAGCTTAGGGTAACAACAGAAGATCTTTAAACCCTAATCTTCCCTTCATGGAAACACCTTTGGCTGAAATCTGGGCTGCTCTGGTGAGCTAGTAACAGTACCTGACAGCCAACTTTGACTGTGGCCTCAGGCTGATCTGTGGGCCATCTAGCAAAGAGGATTTGGTGGGTCCCATGTAAAATGTTCCAAGGAACATGGGTTCTATGCAGATGCTAAATGCATGGTTCTGAGTTCTGCTGTGCAGCATGATTAAGATGAGTACTGAGTAAAAGCATGCAGAGGATAATCCTAAACAGTACTGTAGATTGCTGTGCCTATGGAAAATTAAAAGTAACCTTGTCAGTATCTTATTGACTTATTAGTCCAAAACAATACATCCTCCGGGAGGACTGGCAGATATACCGGTATATAGGAGCAAGTAAGTCTCAAATGAATCCTAAGTATCTCTTGGGTTGTCTCACACTCACTAACTTTCTACATAGTGCCTAAGGACACTGGCATCTGGAGAAAACCCTCACTCAGTATAATAACCTGGAATATGAGCTTCTCATAAGAAAAAGTGGAAAAGAGTCACCCCAAACACACAGATAGTGTGAGTTTGATATTGAGTTTTGAAAAGAGCAAATTAGTGGGCCACTGTCATCAGTTCCCTGGGAAAGGGGTATAACTTATGTTGTAAATAAATGTGGCATGTTGACCCTGGCTGGACACCAGGTGCCCACCAAAGCTGCTCTATCATTCCCCTCCTCAAGTGGACAGGGAAGAGAAAATACAACAAAAGGCTCTTGGGTCAAGATAAGGACAGGGAGATCACTCATCAGTTACTGTCATGAGCAACATGGACTCAACTTGGAGAGATTATTACAAATCAAATCAGAGTAGGGTAATCTCCAAATCTTAAAACACTTTCCCCCTAACCCTCCCTTCTTCTCGGGTTCAACTTTTCTCCTAAATTTTCTAATGTTTCTCTCACATATTCTCACTCCTCTCTCCAGCTGAAGTTGCATGAGTGTTTTCCCCCGCTTCTTATCTATGTTACCCCAGAGGTGCTACCACCATCACTGATAGGCTCAGCCTTGGTCCAGCAGGTCCACCTTGAAGCCAGCTAGCATTGGCTCTGTTGGACACAGGTAGAAGCCTCTAGCAGCTTCTTGCAGAAGCCACCTTTGTAGCCCCTCCCTGCTACCAAAACCTTGCAAGCCCAACAAAATAAGGCATAAAAATAGGATGTGGCATGTGGAAAGAGGTTACTAATATCTGGAATAGTCTAGTCGTTATTTTGCAATAAAAACACCATTAACAGACAAGATTTTCCTTTAGTGAAAATTTTTTTGATTTAGCATTGAGACATAGTAGCATTTAAGAGATGAACTTCAGGACATGAAAGTAGTTCTTGGCAAGTTCATTAATTTCAACCTACCAGTAGTTAGGAGTATGTCCTCTAAAAACTATGATATTCCATAACTTCTAATTTTAGTAAGCTTATCACTGAACATAGGAAGTGCTACACAAACAACGCAACACCAGTTTCTGCTCAGTAGACCACACTGACGAGACAGATGTTTTGATACAAATAAATGTCATTCAAGATGTGTCCAGTTCATCTGGTGATAAGTTCACTCCTCTCAGCAGTCTGTTCCTCAAGTACAAGATGCAGTTTTAAGTTACATTTGGCTGATGTGTGAGCTCCTCTGTGGCAGTGAGGAGCCTGAAGTATTTCAGAGCTCTGAGCCTCTGACGCCACATTTGCTGTTGCTGCAGAGCTGATATGCCCTGTGGAAAGGGTCGGCATCATTGAGGGGACCCTGAAAAATATCTCAGTATGGCACTGTCAGAGTCGTCCATGAGTATTTGCTAAATGTGCAACCTAAGCTACTTTAGACACTGGGGATATTCAAGGCTGATCACATGCTGGCCGGAAGCAGCACAAATAGCACAGGGTGAAGGCACATGAACTGCATTAGGCACTCTGTCAGATGTCCTCACTGGCATGCCGGCGTTTTTAAAACACATTAATTGGGCAGCAAGTGTCTCAGATCACCTTTCTCGACCACAGCACCTGCCATTCCTTCCACTTCTGCCTTTGCACCTCCCTCCTCCCCTCTTATCTCCTATCTTTCCCGCTCTCCTGCAGTGCCAGCAGCCACTGGCAGCCTTTCTTCTCCGTTTCATTTCCTCCCTCCCTGTTCCCAAATCCAGCCCTTGCTCCAGCCCCGCTCCTGTGCTCCCTCTCACTCCTGCTCCGGGCAGTCCGGCCAGACACTTCCCGCTTTCCATTTCACTTGTGTTGCGAAAGAAGCTCAGAGTCACCTCTCACTTTATTTTGCATGCAAATCCAATTTTCCACCCCACGTGCTGCAAGGGCCAGCGTTGGGTGAACTGAGGACATGTGAGGAGCACAGAGGGGCTGCAGCCCAGGACACACCCCTGTTTGGCTTTAACCTGCAACTGCGGCTCATCCCGCTCCCATCCCTCCTGGTGCGGCTGGGGGGGTGCTTTGCTGCCCGCTGCCGGGGCCCAGCCTTGGTCTTGGTGGTGCTTTGCCTGCGCCCCTTCTCACCGATACCACACTTACCTCGTGCTACCAAAATACACCTTCCTTTGTGAAAGCAAAGCCTCCTGCAGTGTTACACCTTAAGTGCTTTGCTTCAACCGAAGTTAAGAGCTTCTGCCTCAAGCGCCCAGCAGTGCAATACTCCAAAGGCAGCTCTCGCAGGGCTCACCCATCCTGTCCGCCACGACCCCGGGTGCCGGCCAGGCTTGGCGCTGAGCAGCACGCTTGTCGCTCCTTCTGCCTGGCCGCTGAGGCACGGGGGACAGGAGCCAGGCGGCTTCGAGGCATCCCAGGGACCCCTGGCGTCATCCCGGGATCGGCCGGGGAGCAGAGCGCTCCCTCCCGCCTCCGTGTGAGCGCCGATGCATCTCCCCCAGCCCCCCGGGGATCAGCAGAGATGTTTACTACACTCGAGTTCGGTCATAGCAAGTATTCAAGAGAGCACTGATAGCAGCATAAACCCCACGGCAGTTCAAGCAGTGGCAGTAACCTAGGTCACTTCCACAAAACACGAACGGCCCCGGGTGGCTCCACGTGGCCCACACAGCAGCAGGCTCCCTCCAGGCACTTTTCATGGGTGATTGCAATGGCTCTTGCAGGAGGATCTCACACTAGCTGCCTAAAACACACAGCTCAGAGACACATACCCTCCCACCCCCCCACCCCCCGAATTTGTTTGCTAAAACTTTAAGAAGTCTTGTAGAGGTCAACTCCAAAAAGCTTTTAAAAGCAGAGAGCCGAAACCCACCGATTGCTGTCAGCGCCCAGCGTGATGCTGCCGGCGTAATACGGATATTCGGAGGGCAGAGTGGAGGGGCTTTTCTGTTGTTCTGGTGCCATCTACTGGTCCGAGCCCACAGGAATGCCCGTGGCGGCAGAAATCTGGAGGGAAGAGCGTAGGGTGTGATGGGGCCAGGGTCCCGCAGCAGCAGGGCTGCTCACCCTCCCTGCACTGGGCACAGGAATGCTCTTGGTCCTGTACTCCCCATCGCCTTGCGCTCCACTTTCTCCTGGTTTAATACTTAAACTGGAACAGCTGTACCAAAACCCGGGGCTCAGAGTGCCTGATCTGAGCCCTCGGCTCTTCGATGTCTGGCCTCGCGAAAGGAGGCAGGCCGTGTGATGTGAAGGAGACAGCCACTGGCAATGACGCCTCTGCCTCTGTGCACCTCTGGTTTGGGATGTCTATGGAGTAGTCAGCACTGAGGTCTGCTGCGGTTTCCCTCCACCTTCTCAGAGCAGTGATATGCACTTGTCTTGGTTCTTGCATGTCTTGTAATAGCTTGGACTTGCCCAGCAGCTTGATCTCTTGCTGCCACTATTAATAATTCTTTTTTCCTTTCACTGAGCCACCAGTCTTTCAAGAAAACTGTAGGACCTGAATTATTTTTGCAGTTCCTTTTCAAATTGACGAATCATGATCGATACTAGCCAACAACTCAAAAACTGCCAGGGGGAGCAGCTGCAAAGAGCATGTCATGTTGTAAGCAATTTCTCCAGAAAGCCAGCTGAACCCAGTTGGTGAAGCTGGGCTGCACTTTTGGAAGACACCTGCGGGGGTTTTGGTGCCCAGAGCAGCCTTTCCATGGCCACATTCTCCTTTCCAGGTGCTCAGCTCTTGTGGGAGGCTGGTACGAGCTCTGCCCCATGGCTTCTTCTCTGTTGCCACTTCTCTTCTGCCACACATTGCTCATTAGCTTCGATCTCCCAGTGGCTGGGCCAGCCCTGTACCATGCATCCCTGAGGACAGGATATTCTTTTGTAGCTGCTTCAAAGGGCCGAGACCTTTCTGCAACTGGCTTTGTTCCAATGTGGCAAGCCATACTCTGAGCAAGACACAGCCTGCCTTGAGCTCAGCCACCACAGGGAGCGAGGAGGAGGGAAAGCTGGGAAAGGGGAAGAGATCTTCAGTGGAGTTTTCTGTTAACCTTTCCCACTTATTTTATTTTACATTTTAAAGGCAAGACCCACAGCAGGAAAACTAATAGCTCAGGAGCAGTATCTCTGCCACTCAAATGTCCTGTCTGCTCTAGCAGACACAGGAGGTGTTACCCTTTTGGTTACTGTCGGTGGTAACTTTTTGAAGTGCTTGCTTTTCAAGCCTTGAAATTTCCCAGGCTCGTTTTCCCTAATGATTTGAGAGAAGTCAGAGCCATTTCTGCATGAAGACTGGAGACATGGGAGTTTCTGGAAGCATGCTGTGCCGGAAAGCTGGAAAGGCTGATGCTCAGGTACTGGGGACTGCCAAGTGGGACAGGATATCCCAGAGACAGTTGCTGGGACCCAGTACTGGTTTGGAGCAGCCTGGCCTGTTTCGGTCAATGCTAGTGAAGCTGGTAGTGGAACTACAAGGCAGACATGGTTAGGGTGGATGTGGGCACCCATCTCTCTGGACACAGCTCTCAGTGAGTGCAGCCAAAGTGAGTCTCCCAAAGCAGGCGGTGAGAATATGACTTTTGACTTTGCTATAGGCTAGCAGGTAACAAGGGAAAGATGTAGCCTGTGTCCAGGGCTGAGAGATTTAGTGTTTTGTTACCTCTACGCCCAGGTGATCAATGCAACAAAACTGTCAGAGCAACTGCGAAAGAAATGCCTGAGCAACAGAAGAGGTTTGTGTGAGAAATCTGCATGTCTTACCACAGCCTGGGCTTAGCAAGCAAGAGGACTTCAAGTCATCCTTCACAAATGAAAATCATTGGGAGTGCTTTTGTCTCCCCTCTTCAGAGAGGGCAAGATCAGAACTCTGTTAGCCAGAATGAAATATTTGTTTTAGTACCTCATCCATCCTTTATCAGGGATGATTTTTCCAGTTCAAAAGAAGCTTCTCATCTCCAGCTCCTGCAGACCTCCTAATGCTAGGAACAGATTTGGTTGAAGTATTACTTGGGTTTACTTTATGTGAAGACTTCTCTTTCTCTTGCTTTTCATTCAGGAAGGCATCTCTATTCATTATGGACACTTAAGCTATCTGCAGTGTAAAAGTGGTGTCAAAGCTGGGCGTGGTCCACTGTGAATTTGTCAAGTGAATTCCTGCTCAGAAACGAGCCTGTGGCAGCAGATGACATACGGTTTGATACGCTCCTTCCCTTCAGATGTCAGGAAATAAAGCATGATACCGATACAAACGTTTGATGATGTTGGTTTGGTCCCCCTGTGCATCTCTGTATAAGGAGAGTAAATTTAAAAGGCTTGTTTAAAAGCTAGGAGAGGACCCCAGGGTCTGCCCTGTTGAAATGCCATCTGACTTCTGGAGTAGGAAATAGCTCTGTGGTTGCCTCGAGCTGGACATTTCAGCCTGTAGTTATGGGCCTGACTGCAAGTGGCTTGAGCTTCAAGGGGCTCTGCAGATGGGTTTAGCTGTCACACTTCAGCTTTAAAATGGAGCCAGCTGGGTAACGATAGGCCATTACTACCAGATGCCAGCTTTTGCCTGGCTCACAAATAGTGTCCAAAGCCTTTATGGGAGGACCAGCACGTAGTGCATGAATGTGCTATGCCAGTACAGTGGGACCAAGGTACAGTCTCAGCTGTGGACTCCTTGAAGCACCATGGCTCTTAACTCTTTTTTAAGCTCCAGATTCTGGGGTCATGTGAAAACCTGGAATGAAAAAAGAGAAAGAGTACATCTCTGGCAAGCGTGTATTACTCAGAAGGATGAGATTCAGCCATCTTCCAGAGGGTGCACTGAGAGGAGGCACAGTCTTTTTAGAGCCTGTCTTAATGCCAGTCTTCTACAGAGGCAATTGTGCAGTACTCAGAGGGTCCAACTGAAGGTGCGTGAGCATTTAGCTTCGTCCCATTTTGGCTGTTCCTGCTGTGCGTGAACAAAGCTGGGTGGCAAAGCCAAGGGCAAGTTATGCCTTCTCTACCAGCCCAGTAAAGACTCACAGACACACTTAATTTCAAGACAAGTGACGATTCCTGGGCTTGCAGGAGCAGGGGTTAACTGAAAGGCTGCAGTTGCCATGCAAGCATCTGAGGTTTACAAATGCTGGCTGCAGCAGTGTGTGAAAAGACTCCTTTTCCCCCTTTAGTTTTTATTGCTGCTGTACAAGTCCAGGGAATGGTTAAATATCCTGCCAGGGCAAGGTAAATGAAGGGTCTTTGCCCAGTAAGCCCCTGTCTTTGTAGATCTGCTGTAGCCGCGTGCCTCTGGGGAAGGAAACAGTAAAGTTCTTGCAGAGCATGGGGACAGGAGCATTTTAAAAATCACTGAGCAGGGTGTGCAGCAGGAAAACATGGCTCAGGCTGACCTCTCCAGAGCCCCCTCTGGGAGCTGAGGCAGAGATTGTTTCTGGATCAAGAATCTCGTGTCAGTTTTTCCAGGTTAACTCAAGATAGTGCTGGCTTGATGCCGGCAGCCGGGTGACAGTCTTTCCCTTCCCATATGGACATGCTCTCTGCAGAGCACTCCCACGTGTGTTGTATGGACACAGAACTCATGCCGAGCAAACACCAGGCAGGTTCCTGACTTAGGTTTCCTTTTCTGGGGTGTTCAGCAAGATGGAGTGGGAAAAGGTTTGAGGGTCTGGTGAGTTCACTGGCAGAGCTCTGCTCCTCTTGGGGAGGTGGAAATGATCCCACAGGACAGGGGCAGCATGGCTGTCTTTCGTCCTAGCACAAAGCTGAGCTCTGCAGGATCAGGAGGTGATAGGGCTCCCAAATCGCCATGCTGGAAGCAGAGCCAGGTAACCTACCTGCTGGTCTCCATGCTACTGACTTCAGTCTGTCCCAGCTGAACATCCAGCCTGGAGGAATGGGATACTTCCCTCTTCTTTCTGATAAGCACTAATGAGCTGTGGGGCTAACAAGCTTGAGGTATCTTGCTCCAAATGGAGCAAGATGCTGCTGTGTGGCTTGGAGGTTCCCTGCCGCCCAACTAGAGCCAGCACAAGCCCAGCTCTGCCGGCTGCCCATCAGACAGCTCAGTAAGGCCCTTGTAGAAATCAGCTTGCCCTGTCCTGAGTCCTGTGGCTGAACTTGGCAGGTACATGACCTGGAGCACTGGGGAGAGGGAGTGTCACTACAGCAGGCGGCAACCCCCTGAGGAGTAGGAAGTCCAGAGTCCTGCAGTCCCCCCACTGAACTGGCAGCTCATGCCAAGTATTGTAGCCAGAGTGTTTGCAGCATTTTATGGAGCATAATCTGTTGTCGTTGAAGCTGATGGCAAATTCCGTACTTTCTGCAGCTGACGCTAAATAGGTCTTTTGAAGGTTGTAATTCCTCATTTAACTGATGCCAGTTGCAAATTCTTTGTGCTGAGGAATAACCCCTTAGTGCCAAATAAAATACTCTCGAAGTCTGTGGCATGTTTTTCAGCATATTGTTAGTTACAGCCCTCCTGACAGAGCACATTCTATGCTGAAGATAAATGCTTGGGAGACTCCTGCCAATTTGTGTCCGAAAGGGCTTTTCTTGGATGTCCTCTTCTCCATGGAAAATGCTTTTCTGTTTTTCCAGCAAACATTTAATGAGCTGTGTTTAGAAGAGGGCCTATTTCAGGACCAGACTGTTCTGCTTTAGCTTTCTCTGAGCTGGTTTGGGGCAATCTGGATGCTCTGATCTGTGTTATATGACATTGCATGGCAATGGTCCTTTGTGTAGCCATTTGCATGTTCCAGAACCTGCATGGGGGATGTTTCAGTCCACCCAGTGCCTCTTTTTAAGTGTCCCATGTGCCCGGCATAAGGGTATTTTCAGCTGACACATCAGAAAATCCGGGCTCTGTCCAGGCTGCAGGTACAATTCTTGGCATTTAGAACACTGGATTTCCATGGTGGGGTCTCAGTCTTTCCATTTGAATTCCATTTCTTTGATCAAGGGGGAGCCTGGACAGCTGGTTGAGTGGGCTGGGATGTGGGGCTGGTTGGAGGACATGCCCACAGGAATGCAGGCCCCTGGTGGCCCATGTCCAGGGGCTTTGTGTCTGGCTGCTCATGGCTGCTCACTAGTTCCCATTCAGCATCATTGCCAGCACTTCCACCACGTAGTTGGGACCTGGGGCTGGCAGGAGGGAACATTCAACCTGAGCCATGGAGTCCAGCCCTGTGCCCCTTAGTGGGGGATGTATGGAGAGCTGCCTGGGGAGGAGAAAGGAGGAAGCTAACTCTGACACAGAGTCACCTGCACACTTGCTCCTGTAACCAGAGAGGTTGGCAGAGATTTCCTAAGTGAAGCTGAAGACTGTCGAGGTTTCTGTGAGCAGCCAGAAGCAGATGACCTTTCTTTCCTATAGTGATTTTAGAAGTCCCATCAAGGGATGCTGTTGGTGGATGTCATGGGTTCAGAGTGGAAGGCCCATTCCATGGCTGCTTCTGGGTAAATCAACCCAAATATCCAAACCTCAGGATGATGGTTCATTAGGTTGATGAGGTTGAGGGAGACGGGCATCAGGGGGCAATCTAGTGGCCCATGCTGGTGATGCTTAGTGTTTATCTGCCATCACATGGCTGTGGCTGACCCAGAGGCAACTGAGCCTGAGCATCAAAGGGTAGGCACTGCCTCAGCCCAAGAAAGTACCAGCACAGAGATGTGGTGGTGCCCATCAGCTGTTGGGTGCCATTTTATTTATGAATCAAACCTGACAGTTTTTCCATAAAGAGTTAAAAGCAGAGCCAGCATCGATGTGAAACCTCACAGTTAGCGCTGGTGGTGGCTAGGAAATGTGGTCTGCAATACTTGCAAATGCAACAGCTAGCATTTACACATGCAACTGAAGTGAAATAGCTGCTATGTACACTTCTACCATATACTAAATGTATTTTAATTACTTGCTGTTAATTATTCTTTATGCTGTGAAACTAAAGAGCATGAATGGCACAATTATAAAGTGAATGCATCCCACTTCTGGTGTGTTTTGAAGTGATTTGCTTTTCATCTGAACACTGTGAGAATGGGACTACTAGATGTGTTACAAACAAAGAGAATGGCACAACACATTGGAGCAATCGCAGGCACAGCTACAGGTTGGGCAGAGAAGAGATTCAGAGCATCCCTGTGGAGAAGGACTTGGGGGTGTTCGTTGATGAGAAACTGAACATGAGCAGGCTGCAGTGTGCGCTCACAGCCCAGAAAGCCAACTGTATCCTGGGCTGCATCAAAAGGAGTGTGACCAGCAGGTCGAGGG
>JANRGW010042428.1:0-44604 GCA_024733675.1 Psilopsiagon aymara
TAGTGTGAGGTGTCCCTGCCCATGGCAGTGGGGTTGGAACTAGATGATCTTAAGGTCCTTTCCAACCCTAACTATTCCATGATTCTATGATTAGTTATTTTAGTGAATAAGCTTACCTTTTCATTGTGACAAAGGGCTGGGTAAAAAGGTAATCAGGTTGCAAAACAGCTATGAGTTTCTTGGGTTTAGGTGGGGTTTTGTCAGCTTTAAGGCAACCCCTTTTTAAGCAGCTATTGCAAAGACAGCGACCTGGCCATAGCAAATAGCGGAACTCACATAACCTCAGATCTGCCTCACTACCATTCCTTTAGATGATTTTTATTACATGCAAGTATTGTCTACAAGCAAGAAAAATAGTTCAGAAATCAGTGTTCCCAGCCTTTGTTTTCTCTCTGTCACCCAAGTGCTGGATAGCTTTAGCTTACTCAGTAAACCTTTGGCAGTTTAGCTTTCATATCTTTTATGTGATTATAGTAATAGTTCACTGGAATGAGGGAGGGCTAATTTATAAATGTAAAGCATAGAGAGCATCATATATAGGTGGTGTATTTTAGTGTTATGACTCACAGCAGCCAAGTCACTTCTGATGGCTGAAAAATCCAGCACTCAGCTGAAACATATCTGGTGCTATTTTTTATTCTTTCTTAAATAGATTTTGTGAGTATCCATTGTATTTATAGTTTGAACACTCAATAGCTAAATACCTTTGTCATACTAACGTAAGTCAAGATACATTTATCTTCAGTCTGCGAACATACATGGGCATATGAAACAGGACTCTGGGCAAGCATCTGAGTCAGTGCCATCTGCCAAAAGTAGGAGAAACTCTTGGCAAGAAATAGGCTATTCTAGACCAGGGGTCTGAATAGTTCCCCAAATTCCCAATAAAATGTAGCAGCTTTTTCAGTGCCAAACCTCTCTTTAGTGGAGATTGCTCACCGTAGCTGTGAACACACACTGTGCAGGAGGCACAGGGAGCAGGAGGCTCCATGCTGCTCAGCTGCCATATGAAAATGCAGTGGTCCAGTACAATGGGTTATTTGACCTAATACTAACAGCCAGATCTATTCTAGATTTGAAATTACCTACATACTGACTTTTAAATGTATGTGGAGCAAGTTCATTTGTAAGAACTTTTACATGGTGTTTTCATCCTTGTCTCCTGGAAGGTTCTCTGCAGAGCTCAGCAGCGCAGGATCCTGCTGCTTTCCTGGGATTTTAAATTTGGTGGTGAGGTCCCTAACTGACAGAGAAAAGAGTGTAAGCAACCTGAACTGCTGCTCATTTACTTTGTGGTGATACTGGTAGGTGATCAGTCAGGGAAAAGACCGTTTCCTCTTCCTGCACCCCACAAAGCAAGTTCATTTACCATAAGAGTTTCCCAGCAGACCACAGAGAACCATGCAGAGAGTCAATACTTTAGGTCCATTGCCTCTACAGCCCCCCTCAAAGCCCATCCCAGCACAGCTGTAGTTTGCTCGCCTCCCCTTGCCAGTTGCTGGCTTCAAAGATCCTGCAAAAGCAGTGGGGTGGGAGAAAAGCTCCGCACTGTGGGAGGGAAAAATGATAACGGGGTGTGGTTGCATTCTCCCCATTCCTGTCCCAAACCTCCTCGTCACTAGGCCCTCTCCACTAAAATACCCCTGGGAGGGGAATTCCTGGGAGGTATCCAAGCTAGAGAGAATGAATTGTGCCTTTAGGATGAGATGTCATTGTTCACGTAGGTCTAAAGATGTTGCAAACTGGGCTTTGTGTTGGTCCCACACTGTCATTTGCCAAGTGCAGCATATCACACACAGTGTAGTGTGTTTTAATGGTATCCTCCAGTGGATGCCTTGTGCTTCAGTGTCTGTAACTTTGAAATTGTTTATGGAAAAGCTCATGGTTCTCACTGATTTCATCTGCTCTTGCAGTTTCACTGTGAGTCATCCAATATGGTGTGTACTTTGTTTTACTTACGGACCAGGCTGACCGAATTGAATCTTTAGTTGGGTCGTCTCCTCTCAGCTTTGTTTTGGAAAAAAAAACAAGCCCCAGCACATAAAGTTTCTTGCTCTTAAAGCTGTGGAGGCACACTTGAAAAAGTGTACTCCTAGGCTCTTTTGTACTAGGCAGTAAATAAAAATAAGCCTGCCATTGCACTTTTAATAGTGTGCATTTGGGGTTGCAAATTAGGCATACCAATGGCTGGCAGTTTCAGGTGTTTGGTGTCTCTGAAGCTTCCATGTATCTGCATGCGGGCACTGAGACGTCGCATTTACCCACCCTTGGGAAAGCAGCAATGTTATAGCACCTTACAGGGTGGTGATGAGGCTCTATGAATGTGAAGTGTTTCGAGATCCACAGTGGAAAGCACTTAAAGAATAGTAGTCATGTGGGTTTAACTGCTTATAAATAGTCTACTTTTAACTGCATTTAGGTGTTTTGTTCTTAACTGGGCGTATGCTATGCTGCTTTGCCTGTGAATCTTAATAAGGAAGATAGTATGATTGCTACAGCAGTGCAGCATCTACCCATTTATATTTCAGCCTTAGATCTGACTTGATCTCTCAAAGGTGGTTGTTGCAGCATCACACAGCAGAGCCCAAAATGCCTGCAGAGGGAATCTGCTGAGATGGGTATAACCAACTGGCCCTCTTCTAGCCCAAAGCTTTGCTTGCTGCCCTTAACCTGTGGGATAGAAATGAAGTCAATCTCACACTCTTCTTCTAAAGCTAAGCCTATTGAGAGCACCAATTACAGTGGAAATCCTAAAACTACGCTTTCAGAGGAAACCTTTTTAGGATTTGCTGAAGCCAGGATGTCATTGAATGCAGCCCTCTCGAAGCAAAGATGCTGCTAACAAGCTACATCAGTGTTGGTTTTAAGAGTAACACATTCAGGTGCACAGGCCAGGCTCACAGAATGGAAACTTATTTTTCCCACAGTTTGGCTGAAAGTGGTATAATTATGTCCATTACTTTATCAGAGTTGATACCTTTGCAGTTGTAAACAAGAAAGCCTCACCAATTTTCCACTCAATGGAAAAAATCTGTATGCTTTGATATTAATACACCAGAGACAGCACATAATGGAAACATTGTCATGGAGTGCCAGCTAGAAAAGAGAGGAAAATGGCTGAAGAATTAACTCTCCAGACTTTTTCTTTTTTTTCCTTTTTTAATTTTTATTTTATTTTCTTATTTTGTTTTCTTTTTCTTTGCCTTTCTCTCTCTTTTTCTTCTCTTCCTCAGTCTTTCCTCCTCCTTCTTTCATTCTCCTTTCCTTTCCCTTCTCTTCCTCTCTCTCTAACATGGAAACACATAGAAGAAATTATTTCTACCTCAGTTAGGCCTGTATGTCTTTTTTGCTATAATTTAAGATTTAGATCTATAGCAAATCCACTTGAGTTTTCAATTGTAATTTCCCAGGTGCTTCCTGCTTATGTCTTTTATCATTTCTGGATTCATACTGGAAAAATAGACTTGCAGACATGCAGATACTGTGGAATTAAAGCTAACATTCTGCATAAGCAGAATAAAGCAGTTTGGGGAATATATTTGCCTATTAATTTCTCTCAGTTAGATGAATGCTGTACTGGTTTTATTTATCTTCGGGTCAAATTGTGTGCTCTCACCTGGTATTTCCTTGCCTTCTGAAGGGCAGGATGGGCAGAAGGGTCTTGGTAAACTTGGTCTCTGCTGCCTACATATATTAGCTGAGCTAATGTCAAGGACGAAGCAACCTGGCCCATTCAGAGATATATTTTGGTCTCAATTCTTTTCCTGCAGCAGCAGCAATGTGTGTGTTTGATCTGCGTTGCCTGAGCCCTTTTTAATTCACATTAATTATTTGCTGACCAACAACAATTGATTATCTGAAACAAATGTAAATATTGCTTTAGACATTTGTGGTTTCCCTAAGGCTAATTCCTAGATTAAATCATAAATGTTTATACTCTGGCAGAAAACCTTTATTCAAAGCTAGGAGAGCATCTATCTAGTATGAACCTCAACAGCCACTGTTGAGGCTGTGCCTATTTGGGCAGCTGCCTGTGTGCATATTGACTTCTTTTATACCTCAGATCTTTGCTAATACTTTCACCAGCAGAGGTATTCACTATGTGTAAGTATGATCCAGGCCTGGAGCTGGGCACAGTGGTCCATGAAATACACACACAGAGCCATAGATACAGACACCTAAATGCTCAGTTTAAGATGAATAGGAGAGGCCATGTGTCTTTCTCCTTCTTTCCCAATTCTGCATCCTGCTTACAGCAGCTCTGTCCCTGGCTGGACCCTCCCCTTTGACTGACAAGCGTGGCATAAAGCTATGTAGGTTTTGCTAATTTGTTTGTTTTCTTCCAGGTTGTTGAACTGACGTGGTTCAAATACAAAGCCACGCATGACTGATGGTATCACTGCGAGATACAGAGTGGGACTGTGTGGTAATGTCAAGGGTGTGAGAGATGGGTGGGACTTCCAGCTTTGGGGTCACAAAGCAGTTATTTGGCTCCCCAGGACTTGTGAAACCAAACCCTTTGGGGCAAAGGGATCAGAATAACAGCACCCTCAGCCAGCACCTTCTGCAGGGAGCACCTGCAGCCCAGCGCCAAGAGACATGGCGAGTGAGATTCTCCGAGAGATCCTAGCCATGCTCCTCTGGCCAGGATGAAGGGATTCTGAATTTCTGATTGCTTTGCTGACCAGGAGATAGAGATCTCTGAATTTTACTGACTCCCTCCTTCCCACCTGAGTGCCTAACATAGCAAGCAGTGACAATACACAACCTTTCTTCAGCCCCCAAAATCTTGCCTTTACCGTCAAGAGTGATGATGAAAGTATTCAAAGACAAAACTGCTCCATAACCACTGCTGCCTCCTGTAGTGGATCCATCCTGCAGTTGTGTGCCAAGCCCACTGTGACAGGCCCTTAAGGCAAATAAGCACTGTATTTCTGGGTTGCAATCAAGCCCAGATGTGACGAGCATCAGGGATGGTCCCAGGCATGGGCAGGTGCAGAGCTGGCTATTTTTAGGGACTTGTGAAGTCAAACAGGAAGGTGTGGATTTGCAATGTCGAGCACCAGCATCTTAATAATGCATAAGTCTTTTGTTAGTCATTGAGTCAAGCCCTAATTAGATTATTAAGTTGCAATCATACAGTCAGGAAGCTGAAGCGATGTCATGTAGAGCCACTGCAACCACGTCCCAGCTGAACAACTGCAAGAGTGCTGTGAGCCATCCTTGGCCACCTAAAATAATTCCTGCAAACTTACTTCATGGCTACTCGAAAGTGAAGTATCCATCCGTGATTTATGAGTGATCAGAGAATCAGCCTTCTAATTCTCCCTAACTTTCCTGGACATTTCGTTTACTATTTGAGCAAATGTCCTATTTCTTCAGGTTAAATGGATGAACGTACTTAGACAAGAAAAGTTCTACTAGATGGCTTGTTTTACGGATTTCCATGTATTGGGAATAAGTGCTTTGCATACTTTGTATGGAATTGGATGTGATGAAGAAACAAAAGGCTCTGAGGATCAGCCTTAGGCAGTAGCATCTTGTTATTAAAAATAATAAATAGCAAACAGCTGCAAAGAGAGAGGTAGGATCTATATTGGGAAATTATTGGAAGACTGCAGCCAGGGAAGAGGGAGGTTGGGTGTAGGATTAGCAAATGAATTCCCCTAACTCGTCTCCTGCAAATAAATCAGTGGAACGTGGATGGCCCTCATTCTGGTAGGGAGAGGCAGTGCACAGTAACCCTGCCCCCTGCGCGCAGCTCCCTTTGCTCCCAGTAACTCCCCTGGCCCAGAGAGCAGAAGCCACATCTCCTACTGCCCTGTGGCTCTGCCAGGCCAGGCAGTGCGAGACACAGGAGCATCAACTCAACCTTTGGCTCGCAGACTGAGCTGCTTCTCCTCTGCTTATGTGTTTGCTATTATTCCTGCACGCTCTTCCCAGCCTTTGTTTTTCAAGGAAATGGTTGTATTCTGATCCAGATACTCTTTGTGTATTTTAGTAACACTTGCATTCATTTACTGCTTGCTAAATGAACAGCATAATCAGTATGTCCAATACAGGAAGGAGTTCAAGAGGGATGTTCACACTAGGACAAATTTAAATAGCATGTATGTAAGAAGCAATTTACTTCAGCACGGTTTTAGGCATTTTGCCTCCTATTACAAATGATGCAGTGATGCCATTTAGACTAATCAAGTATGATTACTGATTTCTTCATTTTCATTAAGTCTGAGTTATAATAAAATATGCCTTCTATAAAGCAGAACCATGAAAAACAGATATAACTCATGCCGCCCAGGCAGGCAAAGAGAGAAGTCATCTCTACATTGAAAATATATAATGGAAGCCTGCATCTCTTATTCATACACAGGGAAAGTTTGCTTCAGGTTTAACTGCTCACTAGTTCAGATATTAGGATGATGATCGTGGTCTAAAACGTTAAACCTATTGATCAGAATAAACCTCTGTGTGTTGAAAACATCAGCTGGACTAGCACTGTACCACTGTACCACTGTGAGGATACGAGCATGGTCATATTATCTGGTTAACTTTAAATTACAGCCCCATTCAAAGCAATATTCTTTTCTTCATGAGTCCCTGTAAAATATCATCTGTATCCATAGCGGCATGAATAGTAATAATAATACAATTACTACTGCAGCAGGAATTAATTTCTGAGCAATTGTATCCTCATGTGAAAGTTCTCTTGGAGGGGAAAAAATAGATCAGTGGGCAAAATCCACTGCATTTGCACAGGACCAGGATGCTTGGGCTGCCTATGCAGCTGAAGAGCTGTAAACCAAATCCTCTCTGCACGTGACCAGAGCAAACTTGAGGCTGCTTTGCCAGGCTCTCAAGTGAGTCTTTTCCAGAGAATGAGCAAGCAATAGGCTTCTGGACTCTTTGCAGCCAGACTGCAAACAGGTTTCCTGGGGTGCCGAGCCCTGGTGTCTGGCCTGCTCTCAGCTATTCTGGGGCAAGCAGGCATGCTGGCATCAGGGCCACAGGAGACAGGTTGCCAGTGTGCAGGAGGTGGAAGCAAAGCTGCTGGGGAAGCTGTGAGGCCTCTGAGGTCTTGACTGTCCTTCTGTCAGAGTGACCAAATATGGTGAAAGTTGTCCCCTTCTTCAGCAGAACAACAGCCATGGCTGAAACAGCATGGGGTCCTTGGGCCCAGCAGTGCACCCCAGCTGGGCT
The DNA here is from genome assembly GCA_024733675.1 of Psilopsiagon aymara. Lineage (NCBI taxonomy): Eukaryota > Metazoa > Chordata > Aves > Psittaciformes > Psittacidae > Psilopsiagon > Psilopsiagon aymara. The sequence goes on from JANRGW010042428.1 coordinate 7,201, forward strand.
GAAGGGCTGACATAGGGCTTGTGCAGGTCCTCTGCACAGTGGGTGAGGAGAGGGTGACTACAAGGACAGTCCCAGTTGACCTTGCTGGCTGTCTGGCCTCTGGCTCAGTCTGAATGGTGCAGTTAATGAAAATCACAGTGTGGTCCACTCTGATTTGCCTGCAGCTATATTGCACAGTGCTTGTGAGGGGCATGGTGGTAAGTCCCTGCTGGTGAAACCTGCCTTTCCCCTACACACCAAGCCTCCAACACAGGGGTCCTTGGCTTTGCTCCCACCTCCAAATTTCCCCCTGCAACAAAGTGGAGCAGTTAGGGAAAGCATTTCTGTATGTGTGAGCAGAGGAACGGGCAATGTGGGCTCCTGTGAATCCTTCCACCACAGCACAGCTCCCACACACAGCCTGATGCTCATGATACAGATGGAGTTTGAAAACACATAGGTAAAAAGACCAAAATAAACCTTTCTTTCCAGTAGGGATATAAGTCTTCAGTTTAGTCTAAACCACTCAGCCAAACCACAATATTTTGAGAAAGAGAGTAAATGTAAGTACTCATGTTCTTACAGCCAGTAAAAGAATATAGCATAAATGCAACAGACAGCCACTTATAATGGACAAACAGTCCTTTGGGGAAGACTTTCCCACGCCAACCATTAAATTCAATACGTTTTCCCCTTCTCACTCTTGGTTGAGCTTAGGGAATGACAGGGGAACTGCAGAAATTGAATGAAAAAGCTACCAAAATTGAATTTCCTCACACAGTAATTCTTCCATAAGCTGAATAAACTTTCCTTACCTAAAAAAATACTCTGGGGCTCACAAGTTTTTACATTTCCAGTGTGGGAACCATTTAACTGTTTTACCATTTCCTTTGATGGTAACTTTTGCCTACACTGTGACTGCCCAAGAATCTCGGAAAGCAACTGGTACATTGACATCTTACATACTGTCTTGAGCTAGACAACAGTTGGGAACCACAAAACCCTTCCAAGCCCTTGAAAATACCAGAGTCTTACCAAAAAAAAAAAAAAAAAAAAAAAAAGAAAGAAAAAGAAAAAAGAAAAAAAAGGAAAAAAAAAAAAAAAAAAAGAAAAAGAAAAACCAAACCAATGAAAGAGATAAAAAGAAACCAAAACCAACCAACGAACCAAAAAAACCCACCAAACCCCAATCTCCCCACCACCACCTCTGGCTGCAAATGATTTTAAATATATAAAGGAAAAGATCTCTGGGCTTCCTGGTGACAACCATAAACACCTCTGCCCCTTTCCTTGTCACTGCTTAATTGATTCTGCCTGGACGGGCCATATATGAGAAGAAAAGAAAACAATGAGGTAATGAGAAAAATGTTTCAGACACTTAGGCTGTAAAATATCAACCTAAATATCAGCTATAGTTGCACTGTGTAGTAATTTCTGCTCATTGCTGGAGTATCCCATGAGGCAGGTATACTTTATATACAGCTACATTTAGAACAAAGAAATTACAGCATGCAGCAGTTAGGAGACTTGCCTTTGATCAAAAAGCAATTCATTATCAGAGACGAAATTCAACACAAAGGTTCTGCTTCTACTGCTCCCACCCACTGTCTCAAAAGGAAAATAAATATTTTTACATTCATAAAATAATTAAAATTCTTCTGTTTCAAGTGCTTTTGATGTCTCAAAAGTATTAAAACCCACAAACCAAACCACAAAAACCCAGACCTTAATTTCTTACCTTACCTATAATCTAAATGAATTAAAAAATCCATCCCTTAACCACTAACCCGACATGTATGTCATACAGCAGCATAGGGACTAATAGCATCAGCTCTTGACAGGTGGAGACGGGTAAAGTCTTAACTTCTTGCTCTACCAGAGCTGGCCTTTGGAGAGTTTGTTTTTAATCTCACTTTTCTCTCTGTTAAATGAACAGCTCAAATCAGATGGATTCCCTTGAAAGGAATTAATCTATTCTTTCTCCACGAGACTCTCATAATGATCAACTTTCCACCCTTGAAAGAAAAGAAAACCCCATCTAAATAGAAGCAAAAAACAAATAGCAAAGCGTAAGCAGTAATTTATTCTTCACAGCATTGGAGAATCAGTTCTTCACTCAGAGCTGGAGATGGAGAATTTAGAACTGAATTTGCTCCTTTCATTCAAAGGCAAGACAGTGAATCAGTACTTGTTTACATACAGTCTGACTTACTATACTTTGTGTAGAGGAAGTGCTTTCACCCACACATTGCTCCGCCTGACTTGTTCAGATTTCGTGTAGGAATGTCCTTGACATCAACAATAACAGGAACCAAATATAGTTTTGCAGTATTTAAATGGTTTCATCAAGAGTGCCAATTGAAAAAAGATACCTTAAAGTTAGCCTGTTGGGAAGAAAAAGGATAAAATCCATCACCCATATAGATTGGGGTTTTTTTACCACTTTCAGAGCAAGATTCAGTCCTGCATCCCTGGATTTAATTACCTTTAGCAGAATTTTACTATTCCCTCATTTTTATTGTTCAAAATAAAGTCTTTCCCCATAAATTAAGACTACCCCCACAAACTGAATCACAGACATCAGCTTATGATTATTGCTACCACAGATAATGAAAAAGTTCTCTGGCATGCTGGAAGAAATCCCACAGCCTTGTAAGTTTCCTGCATGAGCAATTTGTGATGTCCCCTATTTAAAATCTTTACTAACATCGGTTCCAAGTTTTGAGAGCCTTGGGAATTTGACAGGGGGGGTTCAGTTTATTGCAGTGAAAAGATCTTGATAGACCAGGAATAAGAAGAGAACTTGTCTAAACAGCGAGGAAGAGATAGCTCCAGGCCGCCTACATGCTGTGTTTGCAAACCCTGCAGCAGCTGATAAGAAGGCTAAAGCCCCTTCCACAATGCTTTTCTCTCTCTCCTCCCCTCATGCATCTTCTCTGCTGGGTGACTAAAGACAATATTCTCACTAAAATGTTGTCATTGAAGGTGCAGAAATACAACGGAACAAAAGGTCAAAGTACATTTTTGGTCCACTGACCTGAAAATTCAAACCAAATCAAACTAACTGATTCATTTGCAGTATGAAGAGATTTATGTCGCTGATGCTGGCTGCATGCACACTTGTGCAGTCATCCTGACCAAGAAAATGCCATTACCTTTGTAGCTTGGAGTAGCGTAAGTGAATTTTACAATTAGGACAGACATACGCAACGATGTCACTCAGATATAACAGCAGTTGTAGCCAGGGGGAAAATATATAAGAAAAAGTGCTTGTGTCACCTCCCTAAATTCCTCCCATCTCACATAAAAGAGACAAAATCAATGGTAAAACAGCTTTGGAGAAATCTGTGAATAAAGGCAAGAATAATTCAGTTCTCTGGAATGCTCTTTTCCCATCTTAGTGAAAAAGATCCAATTGTGGCATCCAATAAATGAGGATTGTATTAAGAGACATTTAAATCAAGATGTGATTCCAACTCCCTCTACTTTGGAGAGCTGTCTTTTGGCATGGACTGAGGCTACAGGAGTTGTAATAAATATACTATTTTAAAACACCTTATATATATTTTTGGACTATTTACTGTCTATTAGCAAAACATGGCCTTTGAAAGAACAGAGCTTAAACCAACGACTGAAACACAGTTCTGTAAGATTTCCTTTTCTGCAGGATCTGGGGAAAGCAAAAAAGTTTTAATCAACTGCTCTGAGACGTAGATGTAATGGAAAGGATTGGAGCAGAAGCACGTTTTTAAATAGAGATATCCCTGGAGAGACATGCTTCTTTGGACCGCAGTATTCTGGCATTGATCCTTGGGGACAAGGGTCAGCAAACATCCCAAGATCTTCTGAATGGCATCAGACAAAGCACCCACACGACATCCATACGGTAAAAGCTCCTTTTGTGGGTTGAGTGACAAATGCCACATTGAGACCTGCAGCACCTTCAGGACACATGGGTTACAGCTCCATTGCTTCCCCACAGCTATATCCCTGGGCATAAATGTCCAAGACTGTGTCTTCAGATGCGGTGTAACGCAAGAACTGCATCTTGAAAAACTATTTCCAAGAGAACTCTGTTAGAATTTTGTTTTCCCAAAGTACAAGGGCAAGAAGGTTACAAAAACAAAGGAAGAAAGATGAATCAGAATAAAACATTTGGGTGGAAACTCTGAGTTGTTGCCATGACTAAAGGGAACTAATTTATTTACTTATACATTCTTTGTGATTGCATTTTCCCCTGTGCGGCAGCCACTGACTCACCATTTGTTTACTGATGAAGAAAACATGCTTTCTGAAATCTGTGCATGGAGGGATCTTCTTCATGCAGTCTGCATTCCTCTCATGCCCAAAAGCAGGATGAGGCTCCCCACAGAGCCCCACAGCCCCATGAACACCAGTGCTCTACATCTCAAGGATGTTGGAGCAAGGAGAGTTGGAGAAGAGGTGCCCACACAGGTACTGCTGTAGGAGCCACTTCGGGCAGATCAAGTGGCTTGGGCTTGCTTTGCTTTCCTTGCAGGACTTCCCAGCCTTGGTGGCTTGGGGACATTCTGGGAAGAGCTGGTAATGCTGCTGGAAGAGCATCAGGCTGGTAGTTTGGAGCCAGCTCTGGTGTGTACTGTCTATGATATTTCTGTGTTTGGTATATATACCAGCTCAGGCAGCGCTACCAGGAAGTATACATGGGGAGATGTTTGCATTATCTTGTCCTTCCTCTCCCCTCACTTGCACCCCTATCTTGATAAAAATGAGCAGAAACTAAAATGGAAAGATATTTCTGGGATGCTTTTCAAGTCAGCAGACATATGAAAAAGATCTTCATTGAATAAGCTCATAATTTTTGACAAAGCTGTGGTAATCTGCCAACATCTTAGGAACAAGGACTACTCATCTGTAGGTGTGTCATGTGAAAAGCTGCTATTTCATAGTTGTTGGGTTGCTTTTTCCTCTCGAATTGCCTGTCCTTTGAAGAGACTTGCTGGACCTCTCGGGGCAGTTATTAGTTGGCAGTGTACACCATCCGTGCAGCCACAAGCAGTGGAGCTTTCTCCAGGTTCCAATGCCTTTGCCCAAACCACAGGCCTCTCTACCATTTGAGGTGACAGAGAGCCACCATCGTTTGATGTGGTGGGTTTGCATCATTCAAGGCCTCTAGTTATTAAAAAGCAACAAAACTGCTAACAGATAAACAGATGAGATCATCAACCCTTCCATTAATTAAAAGGGAGTATTTCAATATGAGCAATAATTATCTTAAGTGGATATGGGATACAAGTAGTAGGACCAAGTACAGCACGGAAGCCTGTAATGCCAGGAGGTAACGTTAGTCACCTGGGAAATACAAGAGCACTCGCAAACAGCAAGACCAAGTTGCCTGTCTGCAGCTGGAAAACAAACAGTGTCCTTCAGTCTAAGCCAGTGCCTGTTCCCAAGTCCATAAATTCTGCTTGTAGGATTGCCCTTCAGTCCCCTTCATGGGCCTGTTGCTCAGTTTCTCTAATTACAGCATCAAACATAAAAAGGAAGTCTCAGATGCTGAAAGAAAACAGTTTTGGTGGGGTGGCCTCAGGGGGGAAAGGCTGGGGCTGTGCCCTCAGCAAGGAGGAGATGAAGCCACCAACTTGGGACAAAGCCTGGCCATGCTGGGATGTGGACAATTGTGTGGAGATGTTACTGCCTGTTCCCAGGCAGATGATGCATTTTTGGTTTGAGGTATAGTGTCAAGGCTCCAGGCTGCCCCTTTGCAGGGAGCAGGGAGTGCTGGGTTTCAGGCATCACATGAGAGCCTGAGGGCAGAACTGAAGTGATGCTGTGGAGGGATAGCAAAACCCCTAAAGCTCCTGAGCCTGGCAGTGAATGCTCCCCATTGGGGCTGGCTGTGGCAGAGCTGGGTGTCATCCTGCTGTCCCAGTCACTCCACTGATTTAACTCTCGGAGTGCTTGTGTTACTGCTAACATTTGATGTACTGCAGCAGTGAAATGGATAATTAAAAGTATCTTTAGGTAACTCAGACTCCAGTAGTAATCATATTGCTGCTTTTGTGTCACGGAACTGAACTGCGGAAGCACGGAGTTCTGCCTAGCACAGCCCTGCAGAACGATAATTGGAAGATTTTATGCACATTCATCTCTGAATCTTTGCTTACATGAAAATTTGGATGGACATATAATTTAACTACCTCTAACCTAAAATACTCCAGGGTGATTGTTCAGCTTGTAAAATATTTAGATGCACACACCCTCTCATGGCCCACTTTTCTAAACTAGGTTTGTATAGCTGTGTGCCTAATTTGTTTGTGCAGCTTCTGTGATTGAATGTTTAGCTAGCAAATAGACATGCAAATGCTTAGATCTATAGATACCAAACTCACTGTTTCCTTATTTTTAGTTGTAAACAAGATAAATGTTAAATACAGTCCCCTGTCAGACCCCAAGCAGGCATCAGTCTATGCTTTTTTAAAGGAAAGGGGTCCCGAGAAGAAACAAATTCCAGATACCCCACCACTAAATGCATTAAGCCTAAAATAAGTAGTTCTATAAATACATGCACTAAAGCTGTAAGTGGGAACTATTCATAGTGGATGGTCACATACTTAACCCCAGTCTCTGTCGCTTGTCAGATAACTACTGGAATTCCCAAGTTGCATTTACAAGTACTGCATTGTATTCCAAAAACACTTGAAAATAGAGTTATGCTTACTGTCAAGAGGTACTGCTGAATTTTATTCACTCACTAATGCGAAAAAAACCTAATTGGCACATTCCTCAAGCAGTGGTTAAGTTAAATTTCTTAAGGTACCATGCATAACTCCAAGGGACCGGCTCAGAGAAGTTTTAAACTTGCATTATAGAGACAGATGAAAATAATAAACAAGGTGCATATATAGGCTATATAAAATTATATGGTATTTATGCATCAGTCAGTGCTGTGACTCATGTTAAACTGCAGCGTGAACACTACATCACTGTAATACAGCTATTACCTATGAGGGATCCTGTGCATTACAATGCACTGTTGTTCCCCTCAGTACTTCACAAGCACAGTTTTCCAAATTGCTCTCTGTAATTTTGTAGACGTCATCCGTATGGAATCTCTGCTCTAATGTTCACCTTAATCTCTGCAAATTGAATCTCTGTCAGTTGCGCGAGGTATATCTCTTGGAAGAATGCCCTCCCTCTCCTTGGCATTTTATTTGCCCTCCACGGTGGTGGGAGTGGTAGAGATACGATGCCGTATTTCACCAGGGAACAGAGCTGTCAGCAGGGAGTGTTTTCCACTCCCCCTCTGAAAAATCGCCCTGCATTTTCCCAGCTCACCAGCCAATCTGACTGTGTTGGTGTGAGAATGCTTCCCACAGCCCTCACCCGAAAGGAACTGTGATTTGTTTCACCCCAAGAAGGCAGCAAATGGAGGAAGCCACAGGCCAGGGCTGCTGTGATGTTGTTTTAAGTGATGAAGCACTTGCAGACCATCACGGGGTTTCTTTCTAAGTAAAACTACCTCTACCTAAGAAGCCCATGTAGGCCACAGAGGACAAAGGCAAGCAATTGACTCATCCTGAGCCCAGACTCATGTGATTCAGGGCAGCAAGTCTTGCCCTGTGTGTTTCATCCTTGCTGGGTACCCACACTGTACTCCATGGAGCATAGATGCCTCTCCTCACAGGACCCCAAGTCTCAGGGCAAGCTGGATCAAGGGTAGGCATCAGAAGAGATGCAGCTCTGCAGATATGGAGGCAAGGCCTTTGCTCACTGTGCAGTGTGGTTGCCAACATACGAGGGAGGAATATGAAGCCCCTTACAGTTCTTTCATCTTGTCATACATAAGTAGTCCTCCTAGCACTTTTTCAGGAGAAATTACTTCCAAACCATGGAGAAATAAAAATAAATAAATATGCTTTTCTTTTGCATGCACCAGCAGAAATCTGGCTTCGTCACTCTAAACACTGAGAAAAATCACTCTCTGCAGGAGCAACAAACGCTTGAGAAAGGGAATCCCTCCTATTTTAGAGGTCTGCTTTAGAGCAAGAAGGATTGCACCTCCATGCCTGTTTCTCTTCATCAGCTGTGGAGGGGGTAGCTTGTTCTGTCATAAAACTCTCTAAAGGAGACATCTCAAGTTGGACCAGGGTAATGAAGATAACTGTGAGAAGGCCGCCCCACACATCACACAGCCTGGCTGGGCTGAAGTTGTCTGCTCCACCTTTTGCTCTAAGTGTTGTAGATGCCTGTACCAACGTGATCTTTGAACCTGATATTTAAATGCCAATAACTATACAGAACTGTTTTTCCACTGCAAGAACACAGTAGGAGCACTAACATCTAGCTTATATGTGGAGCTGGGCATTTGGAGCCTTAATTTGGAGCTACCTTCCACTTCCAGCTTCTGATTCAGCTGTGGTTAACTGTGGGTCCCCAGTACTTTTTGAGGTGCCCATGGCCTGTTCTGTTCTGCCTGATCTCCAGCCCTATGCTCCAGAAATGAGGGTTTCCTGTAGTTCCTGGGATATATCTGTCAGCCCCAATGTACGTCTACTGTCCCCCTGGGCCATCAGGCCATGCCTGTGTGAGAGCAATTGAACCAAGTTCAGTCCTTAAATTGCCACTGATTATAATAGGACATTTGATGCCTCCATCATGTGTAGATACCTCCCTGTTTATAGATGTCTTAAATCAGCAAGCTGAATTTTCCCGTTTTCTTTCCCCTGCCTTAATGTATTTCTCTGTTTCTCTGAGACAGAAAATATATAAGAAATAATATACCACTCAATAATAATTCCTCCAATATTATGTGTGAATTTAGTCAGGGCACTTAATTTACCATATTTTCTTACATGCTTTTTTATCAACAGCTAAAGTGTTGTCAATAATTCTTAACTGCCAGCACTCTATCTTCTTTTTTCTTTCTGTAAAACAAAGTCTGAATATAGTTCTGCATCATTCCCATTTTGTCACCATTTATTTCACCTCCCTTTTAAGAGGGGGCCCTCTTCCTCTTATGCACAGCACTCGTTTTATCTGATGCCCCTTTGGCTACCCTTCACTTCTGTTTTCTTGCTGGTTTTATCATTGCCCAGGGATAAGAGTGGAGCCTGACAAGCAGGCTGTCTAAAGGCACACTGCCTGCTTCTTCTGTCATTTAGTTTTCTCTTTTTGAGGGCAACTGTAGACAGACATCCTGCAACTGTGATTTCTTTTGGAGTTCTCCAACTTTCTTAGAAACACATGTTGGTTTGTTTGTTCATTGACATAGACCATTTCATCATAGTGACTAGTTTTCTTAATACCTTCCTGTACAATCTCCTTCGGGAGTTTGCTTGCTTGAACTCAAACCATTGTGAGTACCAACTTCAAACTTTCCTATTACTCTCACATGCCTAATTCCCCACTGGCTGAGCCAAAATAACTCCAGGCTAACATCTTCCTTGCCAGAATTCCAGCTGCACCAAACCAGAGAAATCAGAAATTGCAGATTAGTCTCACTGTCTGCAACTGTGTGAAACTCTCACAAAAAAAGGAACGTGGGAGGTCAAGAAAATATGGAAGGAAGTTGGGTTTTGTTTGTGTTTCAGTCCTTTCAGCATGTGGAGCACCCATTTACACTTGTCATGCCATCAGAGCGTACAAGAGAAACAGAGGGAGGAGAAGAGTGGGAGGGAGAGAGGGAGAAATAGGGAAAGGGAGGGAGGCAGAGAGAAAGGGAGAGAGGCAGGCAAGAAAGCAGGAAGGCAGGAAGGAAAGAAGTAAAGAAGAAACTTTTTTGTGACGAGATAACTCCAAAAGCGAGGTTTTAAGACAGATATTAGGATGTTCCCATCAAAGTTAAAGTGGCTGGCAACGCTGAGACACTCCATTATCTGAATTATGGTGCAGTTGTGTCTGCAGCTTAGAAATGCATTGATATTTGCAGTAGTTATAATTGTCATACCATACATGTCAGGGTGGGGTGGCCCCCGGTCCCTGTATTCCCAAATTGTGCTGCTGTCAGTCCTGGGATTGCTCAGATTCCCTCTTGACAGACTCTCTTACTCCTGAAACTCATTCTTCATTTTCCCTAATAAAAATAATCCAACTTCCATACCCTGCTGCTCTCTTTCCTCATCTGATTGCACCCAGCTACGTTAATGTCCTCTGTTCTACTTCCATCTCTTGTGGTCAATCCTGGACTCACGCAGCCAGCAGCTGCCCTGCACACCTACAATGAGAGCTTTAGGGCTGTCTCCTGTGCTGGCACCCTCAAACACCAGCTGGGGGCTGCAAGCAGAGGTTGGGGTGCTTCAGTGGGGCTAACCCCCACCACCAAGACCCATTCAAGAAGGCATGAACCTCCAGCACAGCCAGAGACTGTGCTTCAGGAAGCTTCACACAGGTGCCTCCCATGCTGGAGAAGAAGAGAATTGGGGAGCTATCAAAACTAACAGTGCATTTGTTCTGGAAGCACTGTGCAGAACCAATATGAAGACCAAATGATAGGAATACCAGATCTTCCCACAGTAGATTGATATTGTTAATATAACGAAGATCTTTGCCAAAGGCATGGGCCTGTGTTAGCTGTTGTCGTAGCCAAGTGGTCCCTACTGTTCACATTTAAAAATTGACCTTTTCACGTTTCATTACCCCTGTAGAAATCAATAATATCATGCATGAGGAGAGATATTGGTATCTGTAGGATGTCTGGAGGGTGAAAAAATTAGGTTGTGGTACTTGCTCCACTGTCTGCCTAAGCGCCTCTTTGTGAGTGTCCCGAAACAGCCTGCTTAAATTTTTTCTTCTTCAGTGCAGATATGGAAAATAAGGCAAGAACTCATTATCATTCATTCTACATAATTAATCAGCTATGATAAGAGCTTGATGAAGCAACATTTGCCATAATGCAGACTTTAAAAATAGATCGTATAATTCCCTCCATGTTTTCAGTTTCAGTCTACATTCATGCAGGACATTATGCAAATCCATAATCATATCCTTTGCTCCCACACACATGCACTCATAGGAAGACTGGTTGATGCATACAGAAATATGCGCCCATGTGGAAACATTCTTGTATTGAGGGGTACACATTAATTTTAAATATGCCAACAAATATTTAGAGTACTTTCATCATTCTTTTCAACTGCATGTTTCTATATGTGTTTATATACCATGCAACCATAATATGTCATGTAAGCACAGTGGTATTAAGCTGCAGAGACATGAGATGAACACTGCTGGTGAGAGACACAGAGTACAACCTGATCTAGTTGGCAGGGGATTTGGAACAAGAGATCTTTAAGGTCCTTTCCAACCCAAACTATTCTGTGATTCTGCGTTCAGATGCATCTCCATTACATACAAACATTCACAGATTTTTGCGTTCCTAAGTATATCTTAGATTGATGCAAAGGCATTTTTAGTCTCTATTTATTATCCAATACATTTAAACAGGAAAAGAAAACACTAAAAAAAGAAAAAGAAGGAATAAAACAGAAAAATAAAAAGATAGGAGAAAAAAAAGAAGCAAAATGTACTTTCAGTCAGTCTCTCTGTACTAAAGATTTTAATGTGTACCAACATTTTTACTGAAGGAGTCCATGATAATTACAGGTACACTGTCTACATTTGAAACCTCCGTCTCATACATATATATGTATATATAACATATATACATACATATATATGTATGTATATACACATATGCATGCATATATATGTATACCCATGCACACATATGTTATCTATCCATTTTTTCATAAGTGCTGGTATCTATCCACATATATATATGCAGATATATATGCAGCATATAACTACCACCCCAACCCCAAAACTTTTGCAAGGGGAGGAGACCAGGGAAGCAGAGATTCCTGACTGGCAGAGCTGTGGAACCAGCTTATGTAGCTCCTATCTCCCATTCGCTTAAAATACAAAGGACAGATTTCTGCTTTATGTGCCACTTCTGCAAGCAGCACCTTACGGGCAGATTTACAGCAGCAGCAACACCAGCAACAGGAATAAAGTCACTGAAATTGCTGACACCACTCTGCAGCCAGAAAAACCCCTGCGGTGGCCCAAAAGAAGAAAAACCCAAACCACCACAGCCAATTTCTTTCCTCGTCATGTCCTAATACACACCGCTGTCATGTCTTGGAAGAAAATCAGGGCTTTCTACTGCAAAAAATAGCAAAAAAAAAGGATAAATTGCTTTATCTTTGGCAGAAGTGGAGCACGTCTTCTGTCATATCCCCAGAGCTGCTCCGGGGAGAGGATTTCCTCACACGGATTCAGGCAATTATTTTACATTCAATGAGAAGCAGGAACATTTCTGCTGCCGAGACTGAGCCTCCCTGGGGGTCCTCTGCCTCCAACAGCCAGGATCTGTGACTCCTGGGAAATGGGTCTAGGGTTGATGTGGGGTTTCAGCAGCTGGTGTCTCAGCAGGGTGCAGCCTCCCCTAGGTTCACTTCAGGAACATCTCCCTTCATCCACATCCCAACCCCAAGACAGCAGAAACTGGGGCACCAGAAGCAGAATTTCAGACCTTTAACCCAGCCTGCACACTTCCTCCCTACCACAGTGTCCAGTGGCTGGGCTTCTGGGCCAGCCACTCCCAAAACCCAAGCAGGGGATGCAGTCACATCCCTCCAAGCTCCATCTGCGGACTGGTGTAAAGTGAAACCAAAAATATATATATAAGAAAATACATATATCATAGGATCATAGGATGGTTTGGGTTGGAAGGGACTTCTAAAGATCATCCAGTTCCAACCCCCTGCCATGGGCAGGGACACCTTCCACTAGAAAAAGTTGCTTCAAGCCCCGTCCCACCTGGCCTTGAACACTGCCAGGGATGGGGCAGCCACAGCTTCTCTGGGTACCCTGTGCCAGGGCCTCACCACCCTCACAGGGAAGAGTTTCTTCCTGATACCGAATCTAATCTCTCCTCTTCCAGCATAAAACCATTCTCCCTTGTCCTGTCACTACCTGGCCTTGTAAAAAGTCCCTCTCCAGCTTTCTTGTAGGCCCTCTTTAGGTACTGGAAGGCTGCTATAACATCTCCCTGGAACCATATATGTTTGTATATTCTACCCTCAGGAAAAACGATAAGACAAAAAACATAGGTTTTCTGAAAAGCACGGTCCTCAGCAAAAGTGCAGCAAAACTTTTTTTGCTGGGCAGAGGCTGCCTGTCCCAGGAGGTGAGAAGGAGCCCCCCAGCAGTGCCTGGATGCAGGGTGTTCAGGGAGCTAAGCTCTCCCTTGGGATGCAGCTGCTGCTTCCTTGCAGGTAGAGCTGAGGGGCTTGTACCTGGCAGGTACATGCTGAGGCACAGCCACACCATGATGCACAAGAGGAAAAAACACATCGGAAGATGCCACTCTCACTGAAAGGTGATTTTTTTGCAGTTGTCACAATAAATTTAAGGGGTGATTTCAGTAAAGTGTTCTGCTTGTCTGCTAAGTTTATTGCCATCAGTTTCTATAAATGCAATGGGACAGCCAACAGTGATTCCCTCCCAGAGTGGCCATTGTATTTCTCAGCTCCACACAGACTCCTTGTAAACTCAGTGTTGTAATTACTGGCCAATTACATCCCTTGCTATCAGTGACAACATCATTAAGAGAGAAACAACTGAACTTTCATCACTGATCTAGTTTCAATTTAGGACAGAGAAAATTTCATTTCCAAACCATTCCCTTATATTTATCATCAGAATGTCACATTTACTGGAGCACACCCACTGAATACTGTTTTCTGCAACTTTTATTATTCTGGAGAATGAATTGGTGCAGAATGTGAGAAAAATAAAACTGGACATGTAAAGCTTATGGCCTGGATCCACTTATCTGTAATTGGAATAAATACTTGGGTGATTCAATTCTACTTAGTTGAAACTTAAACTGATTGTGAGAGTGATAATTTATCAATCTTTAATATCTCTAAGCAGGCATGATCTGCATCTGAGTTTTCACATTAATTTGTAGCTTTGAAAAAGTGGGAACATTTTAACTTTTGCTATGTTCCCATGCAATGACTGAATCTCAACATGGATTTTTACCTGCAGTACAGTATCTGATGGACTGCTGCCTTCCTTTTAGGAGTAATTATCCATCTCATATGCATTGAGAGCATTTGGGGCATAGCTCAGGGAGGAGGAGAGAGTTATGCTTCCTTCACGCAGTAGGAGCAAAACAGATTTGTCAAGCTCTGCAAAGTTATAGGGTTGACAATATTGCCACAAGTAATTTCTGCACAGAAGAGCCCTGCTCGGCACTTGGGGTTTTCTGCACATGCTTTGCACACACCTGCAGAAACTAATCCCATGAAGAAACCAAGGTTTTGGTACATAGTAGTGACAGAAAATCTTGAGGAGTTTTATATGTAAGATGTGTGGCAGATATTTGCCTCTCTCTTGAGAAGAGGGGGCTTTGGCAAGGTGGGGTTGTGAGAAGCACTGCTAGCAGCAACCATTAGAAAAGGTTAGGAAAGAGCATTTCTAAAGCTGAGGGAGATGGAAAAAAGTTTCCAAGGAGAAAGGTGGTTCAGCGACAGGAATATGCCTGTGACAACCACACTGGGCGTATTCAACACAGAGGTGTCCCAGGACCTCTGGAAAAAAAATGGTATACAAGTGAAGTCTTAAACTGCTATCAGCAGAGGGAATGGCAGAGACGTTGGCTGGATGAGATGCCCCTGTTTGACACAGCTTTAGGTAAGTAGACATTCCCCTTGTGCTGTGTGCATGGTCATTCATCCCTAGGAAGACTCATTTCGACTTAGTGAGCTGTGGGTGGCTGGCTCCATCTCAGTGCATCCGTCTCACCCTGATCACAGCCATTGCTGCTCATGCAAAACATGGCACCCAGAGAACAGCAAGAGCTACAGGGCTTGAGCTGAACAGCACAAGTCACGAATGTGTGACAAAGAAAAATCAACAGAAGAAGACTGAGGCTTCGGCAAAAATTAAACCCCTTAAAAGATGTGTGAAACTCTTGCAGGGGTGAAGGGGGGAGAAATAAAGGTCTTACAGTCCTCATCAGCAGAGTGGTTTGTGCAGCTCATTTGCACGGTGCTGCTCCACTGACACAGTGTAGACGTGAGCTTAACTTCATTTAAGGTCAACTTTCTGGTGCTTCTTGAAGTTGCTAATCCTGCTGAATAGTCAGGCCCTGAATGAGCCATGTCCCAAAGGGAGCTGTCAAGCAATATGTGCCCATTTAATTGACTGATACCTGTTCCTAGGTTTTTTGATGGCAATTGATGGATCTAGTAGCTGTCTTCCCCCTACAAGATAGATCAATTGACAAGAAAACTGTTTAATGACAAAACTTCTAAATGCTTGCCTAAGTTCTCTCTGCATTTTAATAGTGTAGACAAGTTGTTCAATCAAGCATGGCACTTAGGACTGCAGTGTCTAGTAGAAATCTATCAGCCTCTCTGAAGAAAATGCTTCAGGTCATGTTGTGGACAGAATATCTGGAGACACATTTAATGTGACAGGCTTTAGCGTCCAGTATCTATATGTATATGTATGAGTTTTGGTTGGAAGCAAGCTTGCAGAGTTACTTTAAAATGCCAGCTGAGCTCACAAGCATGTAGCCATATGTGTTGTTTTAACACCCAAGGGTCCTGCTGGGATTCAAGTGGTGTGAAGGTGCAGGTGGGCAGTCGGTGCCTTGTAGTAGCCCTGATTTGTCCTCCCCCACAGTTTTTGGCTCCAGGCTCTCATCTTTGTTTCACATCTACATGAGCATTTCTCTGGTCATAGTCCTGTTAGTCAATGCTTTCTCACAAAGTTTCTGTGTTTTCCCTTCCTTTACTAATTGGCAGCACAGTAGATTGCACTCTTGCTGAATAGACTAATTTATTTCTAAATCATTGCTCTTACACATTTATGAATTTGGCAAGGAGGAGATATTACATTAGTCTGGAAGGTTTTCAACCATGATCTGCTAAATTAATAAACCCATTCATAATGAAATTTGGCTGATTTTATACTTTTCATACCTTTTGGGAGTGTACCAAACTTCCTAACATTCAAAGAGGCATGTTTTGCTGAGACTGAGTAGTACTTCGGTTCAAGAAGAGCTGATCTGACTCCTGAGAGAGGAGGTGTCAGAACCCCATGTATTAGGTTTGTGCGGCAAGTATTTGGCAGCAGGGAGGTGGCTACAGGGATGGCTTTTGTGAGAAGCTTCCAGAAGCTTCCCCTTGTGTCTGACGGAGCCAATGCCAGCTGGCTCCAAGATGGACCCACCACTGGACAAGACTGAGCCCATCAGTGACAGTGGTAGAGCCTCTGGGAGAATGTATTTAAGAAGGGGAAAGAGAGAAATTACTGTGCAGGAGCATTAAGAGTGAGAATATGTAAGAGAAACAGCCCTTCAGACACCAGTGGCTGTGCAGAAGGAGGGCAGGAGGTGCTCCAGATACTGGATCAGAGATTCACCTGCAACCCATGCTGCAGACCATGGTGAGGCAGGCTAGGTCCCTGCAGCCCATGGAGGTACACAGTGGGGCAGATCTCCACCTGCAGCCCATGGGGGATCCCCACTCTGCAGCAGTTCATGGAGAACTGCAACCTGCGGGAAGGACTCACAGTGGAGCAGCTCATGGAGGACTGTCTCCCATGGAAGGGCCCCCACACTGGAGCAGTGGAGGTGTGTGAGGAGTCCTACCCCTGAGAAGGAAGGAGCAGCAGACACAATGTGTAATGAACTGACCACAGCCGCTATTCCCAATCCCCCTGCACCAGGGTGACCCAACCACACCAGTCTACTTTTTAGTTGTTTAGAAACAGAGTGAGAATGTAACATACTGTTTTAGCTGTATTAGATCCTGCTTCTCTGATTGATGCGATGTTCTCATTTCAAAACTGAACTTTCCAAGCCAAGAAGGCTACCAACCTCATAGGGTTAGGACAGTGGGAGAACCCAATCTTTTGTACCCCAAGTTACATGCCTAAGTGTTTTCCTGTTTGCACCAAGTTATGAGTTCACTACTAGCAGAATTGCACTGCAGTACCCTGCCCTTGTTTTAGAGAAGTGGGGGAGTAAAAGCAGTCCAGGAGCAGAATTATGCTGTGCCCGTGGGATTTTCACTGCTTCTCCTTGTACCTTCTGTATAAAGCAGGCTCTGCTTCTTAGTGTTCCATATTTACGGGTAGCCTGAACTAAAGACCCCAAAATACAGCCTGTTCCAAAAAGAAAGTGCAACCTATTGCACTGCTCTGAAGCATGACACTCTCTTGCCTTTATCCATCTTTCCTTCCCTTTCCTCTCTGGCACTGGGGTTTGCTAATAGAGGCTGTCTTGCCTTTTAAGCGTTGACATGAAGTTTCTTTGCCTGAAAGACAGGGTAAGTCTCGTTGGCATGTGATACTGCACTCCTCATGCTTATCTAATTGAAAATGACCACCATTTCCCTGCAAGCTTATCTGACCAAGGAAACCAAATAGTCCCTTTCACAATCCCCCAGCGATGCTACTCATATGATAGAGGACAATAACGGGTCCAGAAAAGGCTGCTCTGTCACCGCTGATGGGAGGGTCACGCTCCAACTGAGCCTGCTGCTGTGCTTCAGCCACCATCAAGATTGGAAGTACTGCAGGCATCACTTAATCAGCCTTCTTACACCCAAGTCTTGTCAGCCACAGGTTCTGCACAGTGCACCAGCTGTCTTGGTTTTCACTCTACTATACAACAAAAAAGCTAAGGCTGCCAAAAAATCACCAGACAACTTCCCATTTTTGCACATGTAACTAACACCTGCAGCTATATTCCCTTCAAGTCATGAAAATCCATCTGAAAATTAATGTTGGTTTTGGAAAGGCTTTAGGAAAAAAAAAAAAAAAAGCTAATTAATTTGTTATTTTTGAGGTGTAAGAGGGTGAAATACTAAATACACTGAGTAAACCACTTCCCTAGCATTGACCATGTGGTTTGCTCATCCTTCGTTGGAGGGGAAAGGAGAAAGGCAATGGTTTGAACACATGTAAGAATACATCTCCCAGCTGTGTGCAGGCAGGTGTGCTCCTCATCCACCTGCATCTGAGAATATGCAAAGCAAGCAAACTCATCCACACCTGTTTGTGTAGACTTATCCTGACTTTTGAAGCTTGAAATCTGGTATCAAAATGACCCTGTCTGTGTGGCACAGGTGTTTCTGAAGTTGAATACAGCATGTCTGTAAAAGAGTGATTCTGAAAGCTCTGCAGCATGCACCAGCCCTGTAGAAGAGGCTGCAGAGTAATGGCTGCTGGTTGACTCTGAGTGCACACAGAAACTGTGTGTGTGTGGCTCACTGGTCTCATTACTCATTCTACAGCTGTGATCTAGCCAGTCAATTTCTTGCTTCTCAGGGTAAGTCAAAGTGATAGCAATGCTGACAGCAATGCATTAGGTAACTACTGTCTGCTGGGGCTTCCTGTGAACCTCTGAAGTGTGAGATTTCGTTAGAACCACTGTTTGTGTGCATAGCTCCGGATGCTCAGCCAGTGCACCAAAGGGGTGCAAACAACCTTTTTCAATGCGTGGTCATGTTCTCTTCCTCCCCTTGTTGACTGTCGCTTTGTGGAAGGACTTTTTTTGGTGGCTTGAGGCCCCAGTGATTTCAGGTTTCTATAGACTGCTATGGATAAAGTGGGATCCAAAAGTGGGATCCAAGTCTTTGCTTTTACTAAACCAAGAAATCTGTATAATGAAACATTTACACTACCACGAGACAAAGAAACATCTACACTCCTAATAGATTGCATTCTTCTTACAGGCTGAGTTTGTTCAACCACAATATCCCAAACACTTTATTGGCAATACTGAATGCCTTCCCCACGAGGTACCTTTTCCATCCATAAGGACTTAGGTAGGCTGACCAAGATGTCACTGAACCCTCTTGGTTAGTTGAAAGAGAATGAAATCCTGAAGCAATTGAAATCCAAAAGCACTGTGGTGTTTCTCCTCCTCCTCATTTCCACTGGTTTTTCAATTGGTGTCCTTGCTTTGACATCCTTTAGTATCTCCATTGCAAATACCAATACCAAACTGATGCATAGTACTCTTCAGAGAGGTTTGCTAATGTGACATTCAGATAAAAACTCCTTTTCCTCAACATGATTCCAGGTTCTTAGTTCGTGTAAATGTATTTTTTCTGTTCTTGTGTATTAACTAGTCCTATTTAGAATGCCTTTCCTTTCCCCCCCAACTTGGGAACACTTTGCTTTTCTAGTTGAGGTGATCCTCCACATCCCTTAGCATTTAGAACAGATGAGTAACATGTATAGTAAGGCTTCCTCTGCAGTCACTTGCAGGTTGCCAAACATTTGGTGCCTTTAATTATCCCCAAAGTGAATGTTGCAACATGACCGCACCACCTGCATGGCTTGGGATCCAGAACTGAATTGGCTGCCTCTTATGGTACTTGCAAGGCTTTGCTCCTCAGCAGCATCTATTATACGTGCATACATATGCATTCCTGCAAGACAGGGATTGCTTTATCCAATGCATGCTGTGCTATGCTGGAGCTCTCCAGGCTACAAGCTGCTATGTCTCAGTGGTAGAACGCAGCTTTGATCCCGGAATCACTGTAATTATGTCACCCTATTGCTCCCTCCAAACTGCTTAGCTAAGCCAAGAAGCCATCTGCAAGGTGGGATGGGTGACATCTTGCTCCCATATCGCCGCTATGCATCAGGTGTTAGTGCAGGCTTGCTCCCAGCTAGCCCTAGACCTGTCAAGCCTCACTCAGCTGGCCCCAGTTTCAGGTTCCCCAGCTGCATCTGCTGCACCTCTTTCATTTGCACCGCAACACGGGCACTGCTTGGCTTGTCAACCACAACTGGATTCCTTCCCTCCACTTCTGGCTGCTCATCTGTGCCAGGGCTGAGGTTCAGAAGGCAAAGCGGGACCACAGGGTTGAGCAGAGCTGGAAGTATTCTTGCCATGATGAATGGTGCATTTCCCCCACCACCCTATATTCTAGCTGCTTTTCCAGGTCACCTGTCACAGGGATGAGCCTTTTAATTGGATTCTGGAAAACATGAAGGTTGCAAAAGGCATGAATATCCATGGTGGGAACTTGTGTGCTATGTAAGGGGACACTACCCCGTTCCTACTCATATCTGCAATGATAATAATTGTTTACTAGCTTAGGCAGAGAAACTGAGCCAAGTAAATTGTTACTGCCTCATCCCTGCTTTTGAAAGCTCACTGTGATGATTATCATCAGGACAGGCCTGAGAATAAACCTGTCGAACACAGGCAAACTACATGAAAGTGAGCCAGGTAAAGAGGAGATTGCTTGGCTCAAAGTCCGAGAATGGGTAACTATAGAAAGAACTTGAGAAGCTGCAGATACTCAGTCGAGATGTTTCCTGCCTTAAAAAGAGAGGAAGAGCAAAAGAGAGAAGATGCACAGACTGGAAAAGATTGCCTTTTGGTCGAGGGTCTCGGGAGCTCTGGCCTAATTTCCTGTCTCTGCTCAGGCTTCTCATACAACCTTGGCCAAAGTCACTTCAACTCTCTGTGCTATCACTCCTCCATTTTTGTGTGGATTCCCCTTCTCTAGCACTATCCCCTCCCCCTTGTTCTCTCTCCTCTGCCTGCCTTACCTGCCAAGACTGTAAACCGTGAGGTATAGACCGCCTCCGATTTCTGATTTCTGTCTCCTTGGATTTGATTGCTTCTGATTTGATTTGTTTCTGTTTGTACTGTATCCAGCAACCTCAAGCCGAACTTATGGGTGATACCATAGCACAAACAAAACACACAACTGAGTTTCTGAAGGCTCTTGTGTTAAAAAAATCCCAATGACGATCAATTTTGAAATGTTTTTCTTCTGATGAGCCAGTAGTAAATTTTAAGGAAGATTGGGTTTTCTGTAACAGTGTAATGGGTTTGCTGTAATGCCAACACTAACTGGCAGGCTGCTATGGTGTTACTATATGGATTTTTACATAATGTTTTTAAAGTTGTAAGCTCTGTCTGCTGCATTTGAATATTTGAACAAAATCCTGTGCCCAGGGACTGTAAACTTGATTTTGGTAGCAGTCAGCAGAGCCTTCCACAGGTGAAATTCTGGTGTAAGCAATAGTCATACAATCACAGAATGATTTGGGTTGGAGAGGACCTTAAGTTCATCTAGTTCGAACCTCCTCTGCCATGCTCTGACATGTGGCTGTTATCTCCATGAACTGGGTGCCAACTACCTCACCGGTGGTACCCTTTGTCCTGGTAAGATGCAGGTTTCCATTAAGTCAGAACGTATCAGTCAGAAGATTCATACACTGTTTGCATTACTGGTATAATTTTGGATAGCATGCATTTGCCTTGGAAATGAATAAAAGTTAATTCAGAATCTAACGTGCATTGGTGAACAAGGAAGACAAAAATTAGGAAAACTTACTCTCTTCATTTTCATCTGGAGTGCTCGTTTTCCATTATCAACAGTCTCACTAGCAATAAAACTTGATGGTGTTTCATTCAGGAAAGAGAAGACGTGAATCAGAGTGTATGGGTACATATGGTTGTTATTGAGTTTTTCTACATCTCTCTGACATATCAGCAACATTTTCTGGGCAGTAGCAGCTTTATTAAAGGTGAATTTTATAATCATCTTTGCGGCTTAGCAGAGCCGTCACATTTCCTAGAGATGTATGAAAGTCTCACTGTACCCCCTTGTGCCCGTGGTACCTCTGGGCTTCCCCAAGGTACCAGGACCTCTCTCTGCACCCATTGTCACTCTCCCGCTGCTCAGTGACATGATCCCCCTGGATAAATGGGGCAGACCTGGACCCTCAACCTCACACCTCCTATCTGAGAGGCAGAAGGTATTTTCAGGTTTACCTCAGCCAGATTAGAAACTGCCTCAAGATTCTGATCTCCAAGCGATTTACCCAGAGTCTTATTTATCTTATTCTTTATTTAGCCTTGTTTGGTCTCTTCTGTCTTTCATTAGGTCCACAGGCACATGAAGAGTTCAGTATAAAGCCTTGCATTTACATTCACTCTGCATTTTCAGATGGGAAATAATTCCTCTGTGGTGGAATAACCAGATTCTCAGTGCATCCAGAGAGGGTGGGTTTGAAATGACAAGCAGAAATCCCATGAGCGTGACCCAAGGAGAACTCCAAGGACTCTGCTATTCAGCTTTTCTTCAACTGATGAGGCCAGGCTCTATAGTTCACAGTGTTTTATTACTTCTGTCAGGTGGGAAAGGGATCTAGGGGCTGCCATGGCTTTCAAGTTTTGGAGAGATAACGATATTATTCACAGGCTTCCTGAGCCAACAATAAGGGCATCTTTGCTGAAGCCTTTACTGTACTTGTCAGAACACAAGTCTTGCATGAACAACTTAAAATGAAAAGAGATAAAGTAGTTGCTTTAATGTGTTTTATTTATTTATCTAGAGATCCAAGATAAGCACTAGGCCAAAACAAGATCTCGCATGGCCCAAGTTCAGCATCTGAAAACAGGAATGGGTGAGAATCTGCCAATCACCAGTGCTGGAGTCTCTTTGCCAGGTTCATAATTAGATAAAGGTACATGGTGGATGAAAGCATGCTACAGTGCCGAGGCAGTTTGCTACCATGGCACTGAGGCATGAGAAGCAGCTAGTGCAAAGCCAACTGTAAGGAGTCAGTGAAGCTCATTTGCAAGGGAAATGCAAATACAGAGCTGATTGCATTCCCTTAAATGGAAAAGTGTGTTAAATCTGATAAGCGTGCTCTGAGTGTCTCCTAAGCGTGGGCTTGTCTCAGCACTTAGTTTCTGTTCTTCAGAGGAGGGAGGGAATGAACACTGTTCTGAAACCCTGCACAGGTGAGAGACAGCAATTATTTCCCTCTGCTTCTTCCACTATCTGCATAAATTAACATCTAGATAGCCTTTATATCTCCAAAGCACTCCACATATATTAATTAATTAATGCTCACTGTATCCCTCTATATTAAAGAAAGAATTATCCTCATTTTGCTAATGTTGAAATCCAGTAGGAAGATTAAGAACCTAGAGGTGAATCTGGCTAAGCAGTTTAGTCACTAAAGTCAAAGGGACTGAAAATTAATCGTACGTTTTAAGAGCTTGGTGGACTGGGACCTGGGTCTTGCACAATGCTGAGCACCTTGTAGGATCAGTTGCACCCAAAGCCACAGAGGCATCAAGGATGAGAACCTGACATGAAATTGTTCTCCAGGAGCGCAGATGTCAGTCCAGTGCATGAAGCTATTTTATGGGTTCTAAAAGAAACTAAATATAAGCTGCTTCAAAAATGCATGGTCATGTAAGGCAGATATCAGAAAACACACTTGGAACAAAAGATTGTGCACACATGTAAACAGTACATGTTTTCTTCACCGCTACATCTGCAATAGTGTAATTCACTGGCACTTTGCAAAAGCATGCTTCTCTCCGTCATTACCTGAAGTGCCTGTGGCAGAAAACATGCCTGCTATGTACAGCTTTAGACAAAAATCACTGCAGCTTGCCTCACTTGTGAAAACACAGAGTTTGTTCCCCCAGAATTTTGAAATGCTGCTTTTCTTCACAGCTGCAGCATTACCGACCAGCAAATCTGACAGTCCTCTCGGGAAGAAATTCATTGTAAAAAGGACTTAGAAGAGCCACTCAGAGAGTAGGGCTTGATTACCTTCATTTGAATATATGGAGAGAACTTTTTATGAGGCAAAAAGGGGAGAGCCCTGTGTGTGCGTTTAGCCACTTTTATCAAGTTCAAGTTCAGAACAAAGCCCAGATCAGATCCCCAGCAAAATCTACATACAGTGTTCACAGTGCTGCTTGAATAAGCCTTTTCCTTCAAGTTTAGCTGCACTTTACTGATACTGCACAATATTGCAAGGTACTCTTGTGATCAGCCCTCAGTTGGTCATATTAGACATTATTTTGATAAGGAGAGGCCCTGTTTGGGGATAATTATTCATCAGCACCTGGATATGTTGAGCTGGGAGAACACTGGGGCATTTTCCTTTTCTAAAGAAACAGCTCTTTTGTTGACATGGAAAATAAACGGTGAGCTCCAGAACAGGCTGGTCTATTGTAGAGTTCCCCAAATTAGGCTAAACAGCTGGTGACTTGTTGTTGGGATATTAATCAGAACAAGATAAATGTGTGTGCAGAGAAAGGGACATGGCTTATTTCATTGGGTTATTGATTGATTTTGGATTAATTTATGAAAGAGACAGGTGTTGATGGGGGTGAGACGGCAGCCACAAGAAGCAGGGCTTAGCTCAGCCGGCACCTCCTTTTGTTGATAAGCTACAAGGAAAGAAACGCCTGCAAAGGCAGGGGAGGGAGGGATAAAAGAGAGCAGCAGGGTAGGGTAACTTGTGCAAGCGTGGTGCACACAAGGGACAGCCTTTGTGGGAGCAGACAATAAAACAGCATGTGTGTGAGGGGTGCAAAGGTCGGAGACAGGGAAACCTGGGGATGAGCAAGACTTGTGTGAGGAGAAGACTTTTTCCCTATGCCTGCTCTGTGCCAGGTGCTGCCTTGACTGCGTGCAAAAGAAGTAGGTGTTAAACAGACAAATCCCAGAGAATCTGATGCAGTGGACCAGACTTCACCTGCCTCTCCTTTTCATGTGTGGCAGAACTGTGAAGCTCAACAGTTACGAGTCAAAAGGAGCGAAGGCAGGGCAAGCAGTGAAGTGTGGAAACAGGAAGCCACAGCTGGGCACAGGGGAGGGAAGGGAGTAATGAAGACAAGGGTTGGTTCCCGTGGAGACCCATCAGCATTGCTCTCCCTTGGCTTAGTGAGGCTGCCCACTACTGTGATGAGTGCTGTAGAAAGCACCAAGGTGGAGAAAGAGCACTGAGAAAGTAACTTTGAGCAGCTCCTGATGAAATTTGGAAGAAAATTAACAGAAATCATAAATATCCTTCTTTCAAAAGACTGCTTAGCTTATGTGTTTTGGGGAACTGCAGAATTTCTCTGCCCGACACAGATGCACTAGATAGGCATGGCATGAAGGCGGTCTTTGTTATTTAGCACACGTCTCCACTGTACATGTGCTAAATTGATGTGTTCTCCCCCTCCAAACTATGTAGCACTTATTTTTCACATGAGCAAACTAGCTTTAATATTGGCTTAGAATGTAGATAAGTACACTGAGCATATAGATTTCTCTCTGTCCCTGTAATACTGTATGCATCTCTGGCGTGGATCTCTGGCTTTTCACGCTGGTAACCCATCTCTAATATTGATTTGGAGCACGGATAGATAGAACACACATTATGGATTTATTTCAGTCTTTGTTGAATCTCTGTTGGTTTGGAAAGTAGATAATCTGCAAGAATGAATTTCTCCCATAACATTGCTTTCTGTGCCTACAGAGTGAGAAAATATTATAACTTATATCTTCTAGTGAGCTAAGTAACTTCCCTTTCACTGACTGTAGCTCCTCCTCCTCCTCCTCAGCATCTGATGGCTGTGGCTGTCTCAGTGTAATAGCTGTGCACTGCCATAGCAGAGCACTTTCACAGTGAGACGTCCCATCTGTCTTCCTTTCCCACAGCATTGCAAGTGTCCCTTTGCTTTAATACCAGCTGCTGAGCCTGCCTTTTGTCTACTGCTGCAGAGTTTTAAGTGGGGATGTTGTAAAAATGTCAGGGGTTTGGGTTTGGTTTTTTTTTTTTTCTGATGGCTTGGAGGTGGCATTTGGGTTTTAATCATTATTGGGGCATAGTTTGTGACAGATTGTGTTTGCAAAGCTTGGTACCGCCAACCAAACCAGCATGTCCACGCTGCACAACGCACCCCTGGGTGGCGGCACAAGCTCAGGTCCTCAGCACAGGACAGTTGGCGCTTTATGACAGTGCAACTCAGTGAGGGAGCTCTCCCAGCAAAGGTGGCTCTTGAGAGCCAGAAGCCCAAAATACAAAGGCAATAACCTCAAAGTTTTGTGAAAGCCCCCTTTTTAGCATACCAGCTGAATCCTGCAGCTGCATTTTTACAGACCTGTTGGATATGGTGTTTGTAAGAGGGTAGCAAGTTGTATACCACACAGTTCTGGGTGGGACACCTCTGCCCACCTCAGCAGGGCACCCAGTAGAGCTTCTGGAGGGAAACAGGCACTTGTAGGGACTCTTTCTTCCCACCCTGAGGGGAATATCTAAAACCAGTGAGGGGACCTGTGTCCTGGACATGCTGATTTATAGCACAGGGTGACCAGATCACATGCAGATGTCTGCAGTATTCAGGTTTGATGAATCATTTATTTAACGACTAATGGCCAGGCTCTTGCCATTGCAAAGCAAATAAGGCATGTGCAAGGACTAACTGCTTTGTCTACTTGTTATTATGAGCATGTGCAGCACCAGCCACCACGGTGAGTGAATTGAACTATTTATAAGCCTCAGCACTCACCCTGTGTTAAGATCTGTTCTGTGTTCACTTAGTTTTGGCTTACAGAACATTTTCCATGTCCCCATTTCGTGATCAGCCATGATGTTTGTAATCCACAAATGCTTACTTTAATAGGATTTAGCTGTCAAATTGAATTCCTTTTAACTTCTAATCAGTAATATATTTATCTTTTTTTTTTTTAGCGTTTTTATTATGCTTTTTTGTCATATTCATCAAAATTGTTCAAGGGTTGGTGTAGGTTTGGAGTCTTGGTGAGGACCCATACATTTTGGGGTCTTTATGCTCATGGCGAGCTACATGCAGGTAGCATTGTAGTCACTGGTAGTCTAGGCTTCTCTAGAAGCCTGTTACTAAATACAAGTGTCTAATACTGTTGAAAGAATGTGGATGGACAGAAAATGGGGGGGGGGGACGGACACACACACATATCAGACAGGGCTGCTGAAGAGCTGTGCTCTTTTGGAGCCGTAGCTCTAGATGCTTCTCAGATGTCAAGAGACCCTGACAGGTATGCCAGGACATCAAGTCCCTAGTAGCTAGCTGGTCATGCCTTGGATGTGGTCTCAGCCACCCAGACAGCAGAAAATACCACCATCACTAGTGAGGGGCTTCTAGGTAGAACCGTGTCTTCCTCATCCAGACCTTCTTCTGCTTTTTCTTACTGCATTTAGGAGATGCTATCCAAAGCTTTGCTTGCCAGCGAGATCAAAAAGCACAATCATGTCACTTCGTTCTGTTAAAAAGAATACTTCTGCAAATAGTTGTCAGTGAAGGGTTTTATTGGCTTCATATGTATGTGTGCTTATTTTATGAATGCAGATGAGGCTCACTTTTCAATCCAGGTCAGCCCACCTCACAAGGATGGTCATAACTTCAGCCTAATGTCACCAAACCTTCATTTCCTGCCTATAGCTGCTCTTATACTGAAGTTTAATGGGGGCTTTTATGAAATTTTTGAGCACAATGGAGATAAAAATAGGCGAAGCACAGGATGTTCATCAGGACTCCTTTGTAGAAGAGTCTGAAGCTGCTGCCTCTCTCTGGATCCCTGTTGTTTCCTAAATTCACCCCTTCAGGGGGAGATGTATCCTTAGCCAATTGAAGAGAGGGAAAGCATGCTGCTAGAGGAAGTATCTTACTGTGATTTCTCTGCATGAAAAATATGTTTTGTTCACTTGTATCCTTAGCTTTCATGGAGTGGAGTAAGGATAGGATTATAAAATCCACCTGTCTTCAACTCTCTTTTGCTGGAGGGATTATACAGAGGCAACTTATCTGCTATCTATGTAAGAATGCCAAAAATATCTAGGTCATAATAAGCTCCTGATTATATCTCTATGCATTCCTTGAAAATTTTTCTTACTTTACCTCACCTCCAAGCTTTTGTCTGTGGTAGTTTTTAAGAAATACAGGCAAAATTCCCTTAAATAAAACTGGAGCTGAACCCATTTTGCTTAATTAGCACTTTTTCTTTTTTTTTTTTTAACACTAGGGAATAAGAGCAGAATGCAGAGAGACTCCTTTAATAGATTGAAAATTATGAGCATTTTATGCTATGCAGTAGGACTTCGTGCAACTACAACTAGCAGGCTTAATAGCTCGAATGCTTCTGGCTTTGAACACTGAAAACACTGTTAAATTATTAAGCTTATTCTCCACTGGCAAGGACATTCAGTATCTGAAACCTTACCAAACCTCAAGGCAATTCACAGCAGAGAGTATAATGAACAGAACAAAGAGAAATTAGGATTTCTTAAAAGAACAGAAAAAGATTCTTCAGTTCCTCTCTCAAACTGAAAAATTTAAAAACAGCAGCTATGAAACGTGAGCCAAAATTAAAACTTTTGAAAATTTCTCGTGTAGAAGCAAAGGATAGCAATTATCACTTCAGGCTGAAGGAAAACATATCAAATCTATTTCAGGCATTTTAATCCCTCACGAAATGAAGTGCAAAGTACAGACAGCATTCAAAATGCAGGGAAGGAAGCAAAGAATATAGTGCTTGTTTTATACAAAGGCTCAGTGGTTAAAATATAAATTGAGCCAGAGGCAGACAAGGAGAGAAAGATGGATGGAGCAGAGGTCAGGGCAATCATCTGGGACTTGTAATGCCAGGGCAGCAGTTCCTACCCCTATAACCTTTTAGGTATTAAGAGGAGTGGCATTGACAGGAACATCCTTATATTACACAGCCTGGTGTTAAGGCACTCTGGGAAGGTAAGAAACATGGGTTCAGACCTACTCTGGTTATAACAGGAGTAAGAACTGGATTTCACTTATTCTAAGGATTGTTTTAAGCTCTAGACTTTGGGCAAAACATGGGAACATGAGCAGCAATGCTTCTTTTCAGCCATGAATTCATGCATGCAAAACACCCATTTTTCAGTATAAATTGTTATAATTGTTATACTGGTTCAAAAGCCAAGATATTAGCATTTACTAAAATGTTAACTTTATGTATGGACTTTCCAAAATTGAAAAAATTTATGGCTGTTGTAGCAAGAATTAGTGAAATATTCAGACTGTAATAACGAAGAGACCTTGATGGTATGTACATGCTTCTAAGGGTCAGATAAAAAGCAAAAAGACCCAAACGAAACAGATGAGGCAAGATTATGTCAGTTGAATTTAGGCCTACTTTTAAAATGTTGGGTATCTGCAAGATCAAGTGAGAATATTTCATTCACACGGTAGAAAAACATGGTTTACTTAGTTTCCTGTGTATTTAGTTTCCTGTGTGATTATTAAATGGAGACTCTACATCATATCACATCCTGTCTCTGACCCTAGCAAGAGTTCCCCTCATCTGTCCTGTTCCTGCCATGGAACCTCAGCATGGTCCCTGTGAATTGCCACTGTTCCTCTTGTGTCTTGGCACTCATGACCATGAACAACTCAGAGTAGCAGCTTAAAACAGACACCCTACTGCCAGGAAGCATCCTGTGAATCTCAGTCGTGTTGCATTTTCTACACTTGCGACTAGTCAAGGTCAAGATGTCCTGAGTGTTTACAGGAGATCACTGATGAATGGAGAGCTGTTCAGACATGCTGAATTGCAGATAGCTACTTTAACTGACTTAATTAAAACATGCTCAGTATAAATGCTGCGTGAAGATGAATTTTGCTTCTGCTAGCAGCTAAGTGGTCTTTATCTAGAGGCTAAATAGGTTGGAAACAAATTGAGATATAGACAAACTTCAAATAAATCATAGAAGGAAGGTGAGTAAATTGAGAGCTGAGTGCAAGATTGAAATACACACTGTGTTTCGACAGTATACATATGTGCTGTGCACTCCTATGGTACTGTCAATTTTCCAGGTCAAGCGGAAAGAGTTATGAGAGAGTTTGACCCAGTTATTGCTGATACCCTCTGAGGCAATTCAGTATTGGATTACTGCTAGTAAAGGACATGCAGAACAGAATACAATCTTTCTGCTAATTGCAGTGAGCCTACAAAGGCAATTTTTTTATCATTATAAAGAAAGCCAAGTGTTATTCAGGGCTTTTGGATTCTACTCAAGATCTGTCACCAGCAGCAGATGTCAGTAATAAATACAGGAACATTTCCAGAAACCCAGTAAATACGGAGGTAGGCTCTGTTTTCCCCATCAGATCTGTTTTAGAGTAGGATATATACAGTAAACAAAAGGAAATAGAGTAGTTTAGTATGCTTCAAAGGCACACCTGGAATTTATCAATCAGTTGTAAATGTCCTGTTGTTGTTTCTTTTCCTCCTGCTCAGGTAACATAAAAAACTGACAACACCCACCCCCAAAATAAGCAGAGTGCTGAGAGAGGTATGGAGGGTCTTAGTTCTGAATGGTGCTGCAGTGGTTTCCTTTCATTTCTTCCTGGGAATGAGAAAGATGGACCCTTTGTTAGAGCAGCAGGGTCCAGTTTCACTGCATCCCTAAATTTTTATGGAGACCACTTCTGATTTTTATGTTTCCTCACTGCAGGAGAAGCTGCCCTATTTCAGTTCTTCATTCCAGAAAGAGAGAGATCATGCCCTGTAGCAAACTATTACTTGGGAAAATCCTGTTTTGAATGCAGACGTCCTTTTTTATGACAAATTATTCCTGCCTACTCTATCAAGGACATCGAAACACTGGAGAGACACTTGATAGCGCTCATTTCACCTGACCTGAGGCATCTACCAGGTAGATGTCTCCTCTTGAGCTAGACTAGGGTACCCTTCCTAGACTAATGGATAGACACATGCGTTTCCAGTCCATGAGTCATCTGATCTGGTTTGGATGATTACCTTAGGACAAGATGAATCACAAGGGAGAAGGGCTCATTTCTCTCAGCGGATATGAAAAAAGTCGCTAAGAGAATAGCTTTGATGGAGACATCTCCTTTGCAGATGCCTACATTTAAGTGAGGTGAATTGCACCCTCTGGATCAGAAAGATCAGGAATTAGTGTCTGGTACTAATTCCATAAAATATCAAGGACAGTCCACTTTGCTGAGACCATTTAGACAGTTTGACAGTGGTTGCTGGATTTCTGTAAAAAATTATCTGTTGGGGTAAGGTTTTGCTTTCTCTGTGATTGTTACTCCAGACAGAAGAGTTTGCCTACTAAAAAAATGTACAGAAAAGAAAGGTTATTATTACCTTATTATTAAGGTAATGATAATGCAAGCGGTTATTACCTCATGCATTGGTGTAGATGCACTTCAGTTGGGCTATTAATCCTGCCTCTTGTAGGGGGAAGAAACCCTGATTCCTACATGACCATTCTCACGCGCTTCTGTGGTTTCTAACACATCAACAACCCTTGTGTCCTTGCTGCCACATGGCTCTCCATCCCCTGACTCCACTGAGATTACAGACCAAAGGACCTCACTAGCATACCATCCCTCAGACATTGGTGTGCCGTCTCAGGCTTATCCCTAGTGAGCCTGGCTTTATCCCTTTATATGAATTAAGCCTCTGGGAGAGAGACATTTGACCAACTGGGATCAGGTACGAGCAGTGTTACTCAAGTGTTACCTGTGTATTAATCATCTATTAAAAAAAAGAGAAACCATAACCACATGACCAGCCAGCACTCAGAGAGATCAAAAGTGTGTGATTCCAGCAGCATGATTTAAAAAGCTCTTTTCTGCTCTTTGAACATACATATGCATAAAGAACAACATCACTCCTCTGTTCCTGTATATCACTGGGGAAGGACTATGAAAGCACACCCAAACCTGGTGGCCCTGGAAACTCTATGATTAAAAGAAATGGTCCTAATTCAGCTTACTATAACGTAACATAATTTACTGAAATAGTCACCATTTGGATCACAACATTTTGATTTGTGGCTCTCAGTAACTTCTGCAATAGCTGCAGAACTGAACTGGGAGTAAGAAATTAAGGGATCTGTGAGAGTATATTAATGCAGTGCGGAAGTCAATACTAGGAAACACATGTTATTTCTAAATGTACAGCTTTCATGTACATTCAAGGACATCAAAGATTTATCTCTGCTTCTGAAAACTCATTGGGATTACAATAACATTGAGCTAAATTAATACTATTGGTATCAATAATTGTAATAATACAAAAAAGACAGATTCCTCTGTTCTAAGTATATTCAGCTACCTTTGAAAAGATGCATGCACGCTTCTTAAATCAAATGTATTCCATTTTCTCATTAATTTTGTTTCTGGTTTTTTTCCCACTTCTTTAAGACAAATCATGGACCTGACTGCATCTTTTATCCAGCTCACACAAATGCTTATGACTTGTCTGTGATACATTCACTGATGATGTAGGACACCCAGACACTAGATGAGAAATCTATTTTTATTCTTTGTATGAAGAAGTCCCTATAAGGTGTATTTTTAATGAGGTATTGTACAGTTTTAAACAGATCCTTGAAATATGTTGTAGCAGTTAAAGACCCTACTACAACAAGAACTTTAATACTAATACTGGAAAGACAGTGAAATTGAAGTTTTGGTCCCGTACATAGCCCTAACTGTTATTCTTAAACAGGGAACCTTTCCCTTGAAAACACTTCCCAATCAATCCTCCTTGGCCAACCAAATGAAACACCTCTTCCAAATGACAAGTGCTTACCACAAAATGCTATTTCCCATAATTTAAATTAAGAGTTTCAGGCTGCTTTGTATCAGATAGCTATGGAATACTAGCCAAGCATGACTATTGCTATTTCTACATGACGCACAGTGACAGCACATCATTTATCCTGTCCTGGCTGTTGCCTAGGTTCCATATATGTTCAGAGCAGCCCTTCCAACATATATGCATTAAGCTCATCTGTGTTTAATCCTTTCAAGTATCCTCCTCCCCCTCCCTTATCCACTTCCTGAAATATCTTAAATATATACTCTAAACCTGTGAACTCTGATATTATACCTCTGTCATTCACTCATACAAGTTAAATGAGATGTGAATAGAAGGTAAGTGGGAGGTAATAGGATGGAATTAATATCGTTTTAGTGTATCTTGA
This sequence comes from Psilopsiagon aymara, assembly GCA_024733675.1. Lineage (NCBI taxonomy): Eukaryota > Metazoa > Chordata > Aves > Psittaciformes > Psittacidae > Psilopsiagon > Psilopsiagon aymara. The sequence goes on from JANRGW010042428.1 coordinate 39,994, forward strand.
TTTCCAGGCATCAAACCTGTGTTTCAGTCTCTAATGCCCCAAAATAAAAGGTCCTGGGTAGACACAAACATTACGTTACTGATTAAGACAAATACATGTTACTATTAAATCCATTATAATTTCATTTAGTAGATAAACAATTCAACTGTTTCTCAACTCTGAAAACGCCATACAGTGCATCCCATCTGATCCTGGTTTATTGGTATTCATCCTTCCCAATATGTGCAGAGTCCTTTTGGCAGGGGCCGAGATTCTCTCATCTGTTGGATCCTGACGCACATCTGCTCAGAAGTGTCACATGTAGGTCAGGCACAGCCAGAGCCACAGACAAATAGTACAAAGGCAGATGGTTACCAACTGCATTCTGGGCAAGATTTTGGCTGATCAAGGTACTCACTTGCTCTTCTCTCGAACATATTGCTCTCTTCTCTAAAGTTTTTTTTATTCTCTATTTTTTCTTTTTTTAAATGGTGGTAAACTCTGGACAGGAAAGGTTTCTCTACTGCATGTTGCAACTTATCATTGCCAACAACCTTTGTTATGTGCCAGAGCTTTAGCAGAATCATATAATTTAGCTATCAATTGTTCACATCGTGCTCTTCAGAGAGGTCATAAAAGGGGGCATTTTTTGATAAAGAAAAATTGGATGGAGCCCTTCTACCCTCATCTCTAGTGTAAATGTTAACCTCATCACTCACACCTAATCCAAAATTAATAATATAGTCTAGCAATACCACTGCTGGAGTTCCCTCCTCTGTTGCTTCCCATGTTTTATTATCTTGACAGCTTTTCTTCACAGCAGTGTAATAGTTTACCCCAAAACGTTGGATCATTCTTCTATTTTGAATGCAAAACAGCAGTTGTGGCTAAAGATACTAATTCTAAATTACTCAATAACCTGAATATGAAGGTTGTTATGTTTCAATTAGGATGCTGCTTGGGGTTTTGCTATTTGGGGATTTATTTCCAGTGTCTACGTGATATGTTTAACAATAGTAATGATGAACTGATAATTTCATCTTGGGCTGTTGTGTGATGTCTAAAATGTGACAGGTTTTTACCCCATGAATCTGGAGTACAATTCTGTGTCTACTATTTAGCAATTATTTAGCTTCCTGAAAGACTACTACAATTAAATGATCAATCATACATGAAGATTAATGCTAGTTTCATGGTCATTGTCCTTTTCTCCAGAGTCATCTGTATTGAGTGAATAAACTGGTAGAAAATAATTTCCCCTCACCCCTTATAAAAGTATCTTCAATTTTGATGATATGTAATGTTCTATTGAAATAATATTTTGGATTAATATTTATAGGCATTTCTGTTCTGTACACATACATTGATTGGGTTCATCTACACTGTGCAGACATGCATATTTCTTGTTGGCTAATAATAGTAATTATAATAGCAATACTAATACTGCTCTTGTTTGGGAAGCATGTTGGTATCTCTAATTGAAAAGTGCCATAGAAGTAGGTAATATGTAGTTACATAATATATATTACATCATATAAGATATTATGTTGTTATATAATGTAATCATGTTGTAATAACTGTTGTTGTATGATGTTATTACAACAATAACAATACCTTACTTCAGTAATTTTTCAAAAATTTTCGAAAGTCTTACATGTTGTAGTACTTCGACTATTTTTTGCGCTTTCTTTTGTTTTAAAGGCACAGAACCCAAACTGTGCAGGGAAGGCAGGTTTATATGGGAAGATGCTGTTATTTACATGTTCATTTATTTTCCCATTCAGAGCACGAGTGCAAATGATTGGACTCAAGCCTTAGATTTTCAGATTTCAAAGCCATGTGATAACAGCAGGCACAGTTCAGCCAAAATTCCTATTTACTTCATTGCCATATTGCCTATGTTACATGGGCAGGATCTGTGCCCCACGCTAGTTCCAGTCGCTTTGATGTGATGAATATTATCTGTGACTTTTGCACCACTACTAGGTGTCAGGAGATGTGCTGTTCAGTTGTTGTGATTAGGACTACATCTGACTGTGTTACTCAAGAAAAGCCATCCTCCAAATTAACATCATTACACATCTACCCACCCTTTTACAAAAATCTCTTCCTCAGTGAAGTACATCAAATGGGTAAACAGTAATTCGAGAGATGCCCATCTGCTCTCTGAGTGCCCCTGTTAGCAGTCAGTATTTGTCAATACAGCAAATGGTATTTTTAATATGTTGCAATCACATTGTGAAATCAGTTATTTTGTGAAATGGCTGTTTTATGACCGCAACACACACATAAGTGGGCTCTCTCAGAGGAGACAAACTGACAGAACACACACTGAGAAGACTGAAAGGTCTGTGTATGACTCCAGATTTCCTGAAGAACTAAAATGATTGAAAAAATGTTCTTTTTTCTTTCATTTGGCAGCTTATTGAGAATGATGAGACACCCAGTAACCAAAGCCAAATGGCTTCTCCTTAACGATGGCAGAGACACAAGGAAAAAGTACTGGCCTCATTGAAGTCTGCAGTATTTTGTCCTCTGATTTCAATGGGTGAGAAATCAGTCAGTGATTACTAAGGGGCATAGAGAACTACAAGATATAGAGGGGCGGCAACTGTGCACAAGGTGACTGGCCATTGCATGTGCATTTAGGGAACAGAGCATGAAGAATTTCCATAATGCACAGGAACCTTTGCAATGTTTAAAAGCAAGATGGCAGCAATGCATAACTGAGCAAAAAAGCGCAGAAATTATCCAGTTTTCACATATCTAATTGGAATTATTCTTTTTTTTTTTTTTTTCGCTATGCTTTCGTGTAAATGCCTGTATGCTCTGCGTGCAGCAGATGCACAAAGGTAATTGCATGCCAGGTGTATGTGTATGACTCTAAGGTCCTGACAAACCAGCTGTCCAGGCTGGGAACCTGGCTGGAATGTGCCATCACATGCGTTTAGGTGATAGGTATTGGGGTCTCATCCTGACACAGCAGCAAGCTGTGGTCAAAGGCGCTTCTGTGTCCCTCCATTTGGATGCAGACAAGTTTCACTCTTTGTTCAGTTTTTGGGACAGTGAATGCTCAGAGTGCTACCATCTAAGCAAACTGCCAGTTAACTAATATTCCTGAAGACAGCTTGCAATCCAAGCTATATTTGTAAGGGACTCCAAAGAATTCTCCAGGAGGAACAGATACCATTTGTGATTTTCTGCAATGATGTATTAGAGAGGAGCTGGCTTTCTGCATCTGATTTGAGGTCTGAAGATGTGCTAACCGGGGACAGCCCAACTGTGCATTGGACCTGCTACGGACTGGTGTGAAAAGTTGGGGCAAAGTGACAGTTCACTAAATTGTCAGCACCTCTCCTTTCAAAGACGTGCAAGAAGATTTAACAGGTGTGTTTGTGAAGTGCTTTGATATCTATAGATTAAATGTATGTGTCTAAAGGCATGTGCAGCTGTAAATACTGTTATTGTCTTCTGTAATAAGAAACACCCTCCAAAAAATTTCAAAGCCTTCTTACACATAGTCAAATAAAGGAAATTAATCTTGCCCACAATTAACTTTCTATCCTCATTTTTCAACCTACTCCATCTGCTAGTTCATCTGACCTATTCCTACACTTCACTGATCAAATGCAGTTGCGAGCTTATCCATCATCTTACAGCATAATGAAGTGTAAACATTTTCTGCATCAATCTATCATGTGAGCCATAATTTGGAGTTCAAAAGATTGCATCCAAAACCATTTTAAGCTTTAATCACAACCATGCTGAATGATGGGCTACTTGCCATTAGCAAATGTGTTTGCCCTTTGCTGCTGGACATTCTCAATGAGTCCAGAAATCCTATAATTTGAATAAATGTATGGAATTGACCAGAATTAAGAAAATAAAAATAAAAAATAGCAAAGCAACAAACCCAAATCATTTTTCCAACATGACCTTGTTTAATAGCTTAGATTGCTATTTGAAGTGAGTACAAGGGAAAACATGCTAGGAAAATGATCTCAGAGACCTAAAAGCAGATTCCATAAGCCAAGATGCAAGACTAAAAATGATTATACCAGGACTATTACTTGTATCCTTCAATTTTGCCTCATATCATCCATTGTTATATAAAAACTATTTCAAAACAGCCTGCAAAAAAGCAATCATACACCATTTCATAGGGCTGAAGTAATCAAGCAGCAATATAGCACTGGTACACCAAAGCCAAAACCTGACATCATTGGTTTTCTGCACTACTGTCAGTATTAATAGTAACTGAATCCACATCTGGTCCTCAGGAAGGAAAAACAGTCTTTGTCCACTAGTTTTCATGTCCACAGTATGTAATATTAAATTCATTAAATTTGGGATGGCCAAATGTGTTACTGTTGAGGTTTAAGATCAGTCAGTCATGCAGCCTCTCTCTCACTCCCCTCCTTTCCTCCCCCTTGCTCCCAGAGGGATGAGGAGGAGAATTAGAAGAATGTAACTCCCACGGGCTGAGATAAGAACACTCCAGTAACTGAGGTATAACACAAATCACTGTTGCTGCTGCCAATAATAATAATGATGATAAGGGAAATAACAAGGGAAGAGAATACAACCGCTCACCACCCACCGACCGATACCCAGTCCAACCTGAGCAGTGAT
>JANRGW010042429.1:0-36017 GCA_024733675.1 Psilopsiagon aymara
CTCCCCCTCCTCCCTGGCAGAGCATGAGGCTCAGAAAGTCCTTGGCCAGACCAAAATGTACTAAGCAGTAACTAAAATATTGGTGTTATCAGCGCTGTTCTCAGGCCACAAGTGAAAACCACAGTGCTGCACCAACTACTAAGAAGGAGAAAAATGACTGCTGCTGCTGAACCCATGACAGTGTCTTTCATGAAAGATCAGCACTGATAATTGCTGCAAGATGTAGGGCTGTCTAACTGTCCATGCTGCTCATTCAGCTTCTGCTCCAGTCATTAGTGTGACAATATTTCTGCATTTGAGAAAATTTTGCTTTAAATATTTAACTTAATATCTGCAGTTTTCTTTGTGTGCAAATGACAGCTCTCTGCGGGCTTGAAAGATAAGGAGAGATCTTGGTCACTTCAACATTGCAAAAGAGATAGAGTTTTATTAGTCCTAACTCAGTGATGTACCCTGGATTCCTGTAACAGAGACTCTGATGTGACACAATTGCTTTTAGATACATCTTTATATCTAAGTGTGTTTTCCCAAATTCACATGGGTGAAATACAGAAAATTCGATGTCATATAGCAAAATCCAATTGTACTGGCATGAATGGATTCTTCAAATGCTCTGGGTAACCTATCATGGCCTATGACTAATAGCAAACACCAAGCTCTTCTTCTGCATTCAGGCACTCAACTGACGGTTGTCAACTAGGATAAAAAAGCACTGGGATATTAAGGCACTGGGTACACTTACGTAGGAGAGCTGTATCCTTTGGGGATTCTAAATATTGATATCTGCCAGATATTGATTCTGGCTTTGAGGACAACATCAAGATGGTTTAGAAGACAGTACTGGCTTACCCACTGTGATCCAAAGCATTATTACCTTTATGCTTTCCTGGAGAGTGGTAATCAGAAAGAGAAACGATATAAAGCGCCAGTGACTGTTCCATGGAGGCACTTGTGTCCTGCTGCCTTCACTGAAAAGCAAGCAAACAAAATCCCTGCTTTCAGCATCATTTAATGATTTCAGCAGTGAATTGTTGCTCCATAAATACTAGTTCTTTTACCAGGTGATACCTGACCTGCAACATGAACTGGCACAGATGGTTTACTTTTTGATACTTTCATTCCAAAATACTGGCTTACTCACTGAAAAATATTGGGCTTGTTTCTCAGTTTGTCATCATGCAACATGCCTGCACTGAAACGTGGATGCATTGTTTAAAACATATATGCCACAGACCCACCCTTCTTTTGACATGTCTTACTACCTTTTCTCCTCTTTTCCAACATGTAAATGGTCTTTTCTTGGTTTTCCCACTGTTTTCTCTTGTGTTTCCTTATTGCTAATAATACTTATTTTACTTTTCATGACAGTTAAAAGGGTATTTGAGCTTGCTAATTGGTAAATAACAAAACCTCTGCTGACATAATCAGATTTGTTTTGTTGTGGAAGAGCATTCTCTTTTTTAAGTACATTACCAGGCTGCACTGTTTCCCCTTTCTTTATCATTGATTGAATTGGCTATTTAGTGACAAATATTATAAAGATTCTACTGATGTTTACGGAGCTGTAAAAGAGTATTCAATTTTTTTAATGCCTTAGAAAAAGGTTTTATTTTAGTTTTGCTCTCTGCACATTTTTCTTGGTAAACAAAACAAACAAATAAAAAGGACAAGCAGTAGGAAATCATTAATTGATACTGGCAGGTCCATGCAGTGAGATTATTCCTGTAGACTTTAAATTTGCTGGGTATTTAAAGAGGAAAGGTAATATAATTGCATCGGGTTGTTTTCATGGTCTAACTGTCCAAAGAGAATGTATTTTTTTAAATAGGGTATTTTTTTTTATGAATGGGGTTGTAAATATTCTCAGAAATTGAAGCTGTAGAAATATTTAGGCACTGGCATAAGGTTTTGTACAGTTTTCCAAAAATTGGGACCCAACCCACTGTTCTACCATTAAAGTGAGTATGACAAGCTATATATTTTTATTTCATCTCAATTTTCAGCTCGTTGAAGTATCTACTAACAAGATACCTCTTTCCAGCAGGTGGAAAATTATACTCTGAATAAAGCAACGTCATGCTGTGCCTCCCATGGAATCCTTGACAGTGAGAGGTAACTGTAATATTGTCATTAAAAAATGTTCCCACAATTCAGCAGTGGATTTACCAGTTTCCTTTCACTTTTCTAGAACTGTGGCCTTACTGAAAATTACACTTGAATTATCAAGAGATGCCAAACATCAAAAGACAGGCAGTGGTGGTGTTCAGGTGCAGATATTAATTTTATTTTTTGGAACAGTTATCTTAGAGAAATTTTAGTGTTTGTCAATGAAATTATGTGGTTTTTTGTTTATTTGCATGGGGCCTGATACAATACTTTTTTAAAAAAGTAAATTTTTCTAGATACTTTAATACCGTTTGGCTTAGGATCTTCATTTGTGATCTGTACATTTGCAGATGATAAACATTTTTTTCACTTATCATTTGGTTGCAGATTATCCTATGAAAAAACACTGCAGAAAAAAAATCCACTCTTTGAAACAGTGATGTTGTAGCACTTCTTCTAAACAGAAGCATGTTTAATAGTCAATAAAATGAGCTCTTGGCAGTCATTCCATTTGATGATTAAAGAATTCCTGCCTTTACAATAACAATGTTATAGCAGAAAATAGCATTAGAAAACTGACTGCACTGATTGGTTTGCAATGAGTCATAGCTATGCAATTATGGCTCTATAATTGCTCAGGCATGACATCATAAAGCAATCTGTCACAATAGAGACTTAAAAATTGTTTAACAAAATATGATTGGTTCATTTAAAAAAGGGCAGTATCCTGCGAGTATCCTGTGTCTCACATGTCTTTTGTATGGTTAGACATATCTACTGTCCAGTGGGGCTCCCATTGTAAGCCTTTGTGGGTCATTTTGCTGAAGTGAAAAAATAAAATAGCTAAATAAATAAACAAATAAATAAAATCGATGCATGTTAGATTTGCGTGGTCTTTTTTGAGGGCAGAATATTTTCTGTGGGTCTAGCTATTATCTGCTTTCCATCAAAGACCAGGTAGGCTTATTCTAGCTGCCTGCTTTTACCACTGCTCTGTAATATGAGAGCTCAAATTACCGGCAGATTTAATATTCAATAATGTCTTCCAATGTACTTTTGATTTCCTACACTGGGCTTCCAATTGCCAAACCATAGTGCCCAGAATTCTTACCCTCATCACTACCACCACCCTCCTGACTAAATCTGAAGGTGTCAAATAGCATTAGTTGCTCCATGCGTCACCATTTTTCAAGTGTTTAACTGTTCCTTGAATATGTCCTATGACATTATGAAGAAGATTTGTTTGATTTTTTTTTTTTTTACAAATGAGAAAAGAAATATTAGAATAAAGGAAGACACTGCTATCTCTTAAATCCTCTGTCCTTCTTCACCGCAGAACTTCTGCTTGACTCACTTCAGTCTCCTACCTGCTTGTCTCCTTACTTTAAGAATATATTGTTAGTAGATTCATATTGCTGATTTGATGTATTTCATATGGGCAGGCATATCATCATTAGAGTCCTGTTACTGCTTCTGGCTCTTCTATTCTGAGAAGCTTCATTTTTTTTTCCTGTAGTCAATCCCTGAAATTTTTATGGATATTCTAAAAGCATTTTAAGTGGACTGCACCAGCCAGTGACAAGTCAAAGAAATATGAATACTAGAGGCAAAGGAAGAAATACCTAGGATTTGCTTTAATTACTCATTCTCTCCTGTCATTTACCTGCTCAAGGAAAAAACATTAGCACTGCACTTTTTTCTAAATTCAAGGGGAATCTAAAATTCAAAGGGAAACAACTCTTTAATCCAGCACATGATTTTGAAATTTTTGAGGAAAATAAATAGTTTTCATTTTAGCCCAGGTATGGAAGTGAATCTGCTGAAGTATTTTTGAAGAATATGTGAGACAGACAAACTGACAGGCCATGGTTAAAATCACTCTGACATCTCAATATTCTGTGCTAAGACATCAGTACTCAGAGGTTAAAGTGTATTGAGCATCATGCATGAATGTCTTAACTACTAGGCTTTGGAGCCTATGTCTCTTTTTAGTCACTTAGTCTGCCAGTATAATTCAACATGAGCTGGGGCAGAGCTTGTTCTGTTCATGTTCTCCAGTTTTGATGCTGAAAATGAAAAAATTTCCAACAAAGTGTTCATCGATACCTTGTACAATTCTGTAGAACTAAAATGAAAGTTGGAAAAGTCTTTACCATATCTGGACAGAAACTTTTCAGCGCTTATTTCCAGCACCCAAAATTACACTTTTCAAGTTTGATCCTTCACTCTTCCTGGATCCATAAAAGTCAGAGATAAAATGTTGCTCTGGTGTTTTTGTGATGCAAGGGTGAGACAGTAAAAGGAGTCAGCCAATTTTGTTACCGGTTCTTTGGTGGAAAAGGAACAAAAAAAGGCTCCATAAACAGGATGCAATGTAGGGTCCAAGCCTTACTCCCTGCTTGGTACTGAGAAGACTATGTATGAAATACTGGGACTGACAAACACATGGCTTTTCGTGTGGTGTCTCTGTTGGGAACAAGTAAGGAAAGCAGTGGTGGGAGGAAAGCATTGTATTGTACTAGTGAAATAGGTTACACAGAGCTAGTGAGTTCAGAGCCCTGAGTCTTTCATTTTCACTCCTAATTAACTGCCCAGGCTTCAGACACCCAGCATTTCTCTCTAGAAATTGTAGTTCTGATATTAAATCCTTTACCTCAGGCTTCATGGACCATTCAAAAGGCTGCAGTCAAATACCTGCTTATTACAGGTAAAGAGGTAACCTTAAGTGCTTGCACTGTTGAGATTGCCATGTATTTTCTGGTTGGAACAGCATATCATCACAGAGCGTGCTTTGCTTCGTCAATAGATTTTTCCTTTCTCCTTTCTGTGGTTAGTGATATGCCTTCTCTGGAGCATGCATGTTCATCCTTGATCTACCTGGGTGATATTTTTATCACAGCCCTCCAAGTAACCTATTCCTTTTTTATGCTTTAGCCTTGGTTCATTAACTTTTCACCTGGGGAATGTAGTAAACAGAGAAAAATCAATTCTGACTCAATCCAGCTCTCTAAACTTTCTGGAGTTCTTGTTCAACACTGAAACCATGACCCTGGAGACTCCTTTTTCATAGAGAATATATATTAACTTTGTCAGTCAGTCTGATTAAATATCTCTCTTCCCCTCTCTCTCCCCCTCTCTCTCTCATGTCTTCTAGGCTCTTTTTAGCCCCTTCTTATGCCAGCCATTACTGAAATGAGATATAACTGAACCACACCAGTTTTACCCTTAGGAGGTAGGTGCAGATATAATGTGATTGATGGCTACACTATTTTCCTTCTGAATTTGTTTTTACTCCTGCCACCTTCTCTTCTTTCCCTGAAACCAGAGCTATGTCCAAGTGAAAAAAGGAAAGACAGAGAGTAGGTCCCATTAGAAATTAACATTGAGCTCTTCTGCAGCAGTAAAAAAAAAAAGTATTCCTTATTCTGAATTATAAACTACCTGGGGCAGTAAGTGCTACGGTTTCAAGGGAAGTCTGAATAAGACAATACATGAGACCTTCAAGACCAGAGGTAATTAAAACTTCTCCCACATAGAGCATATCAGAATGGAATTTCTAAAACCCTTAGAGCAGTGCAATAACCTTTTCTCACATTGCTTTATAACCTACTCCACGTAAAAAGGACACAACCAAAAAAAAAAAAAAGGCAACAATAAAACAATGATAGCAAAACTTCCTCAAAAATATTTAAAACTTTTAAAACTTGTAGATAGAAAAAGTTTTGAAATATAAATACAGGATGAAGTTATCTTCTAAATAGAATAACCTATCTTCTGACATAAGGAATGCCACCTTACGTTGTGTCAAAATACAATTTTATTATACTTCTAGGCCATATTCCTCTCGTTGTTTCTAGATGACAGGCAAGATACTAATACATTATTTTGTATTTCAGTATAGCATAGCCTAGGTTAATTAGTCCTTGCAAAGCTACACCATAATAGTTCTGTATTTCTCCTGGAACCTTATCTGACTCAGTTTTTACACAGCAGTGTGTTGCAACATTCCAATATGCCCCTAACATATAGATGCTAGTTACTTATTACATAGGAAAGCTTCTGGGAGTTCCATACTGATCTAAACAGAATTGTTTTTTGGTCTCATATAGAAGTCACCAAGCTTTGCAAACTGTTTCTGAATCCTCTATATTTTCAATTCAGTTTGTGGGTAAACAGAGACTCTGAATCCCAACTTAGGTGTCAGATAGTCCTTTGTGAATGTGAACACAGCAAATTTCAGAATGTCTCTCTGACTTACGTACTGGCAATTATAGGTTTAGAAGCATGATGTGAGACCAAATTAATATTGCTGTATTTTTTCTGAGCTGGTAGAATTAGCACTGGAAATGCACAAGAGGAGGATATGGTCAATGGGTCCTGCATCATTAGAAAACCTGCATTAGAAAGCAGGATGGTGGCCATTTTGCTACAGATGATGTTTTTGCATCCTATAACTCATTCTACATGTAGATGCACACAGGAACTTCTACAGCAGAAGAGGCCAGTAAGTCCATCCGGCTGGCCAGAGGTCAATGCCAAAAGCTTTGGAGAAGGCAATGAACCCCACATTATGTACCTAATTTTGCAATAGTACACTATAGGGACAAATTTCTTCCTGATTCCAGCTGGTCATCAGTTTATGCCCTGAAACTATGTCTGTGAATACACTTACCTTTTTTCCTTCTTGGTAGCATTTAATTATTAGAAAGCAAACACACCCAGTACCATTAAAGCACTCTGAAACACTACGCAACTCATAAATGGATTTTTTTTACTTTTTATTATAATTATTACAGATGACATTAGTGTAGAATTTTCACAACTTAAAGGCTGTTTTATTAAACATCTAAAGTCAAAGTCAACACTGGAAAGAGCGAGTATAATTTTTTATTTGCTTCTTCTGTATCTTAATCATGATCCTCAGCTAGAGATCGGAGACATCATATATAATACTGTGAAGGAGGGAAGACAAGATGCTTGAATTACAGTTGATAGACCTATATTTACAATATAATGCAAATTATTTCTTCTCCTCTCACAGGGTGGAAATATTAACATTGTGAAGTGCTGTATAAAACTGGTGTTTCCTAATGAAAACATTATGTACTAGCAGTGTAGTCCGTCATGACATCTAAGCTATGTCACCTTTGTTTTCATCAGTCTCATGACTTAGAATTTCATTTCATTATAACTTAGCTTTAATTGCTCCCTTACAAAAAAAAAAAAAAAAAAAAAAAATAGGAAAAAAGTGTTCATTCACAGAATGATCCATTAAACAACAGATAAACCAAATAATACCAGAAATTTGGACACTTTAAGATTGGCACTGTCTCCTGGAAGTAATAGCTGGTATATATTTTAATGAAACATTTATTTCCAGAATCCTCCTTTCTCTTCTACTTTCTCCTCGCTGCCATGTACTGTACACTTTTTCTTAAGGTAACTGGCATGTGTTTATGCAGGACATTATGAGATGTCATAGATATCATTCAAAATGCATTTTTTGTGTGGTGGCTTTCCCCTTCTTTCCCTGCCTACGTCACTCTTCCCACACCCTCAATCCCCCTATTTTTTTTTAAGTAGCTTCCCAAGGAATCAGCCTGTACACTCAAAACTTGAAAGTCAGTGACAGCTGCAATGCTTATGTCGATGAGTTTACACTCTCCCTCCTAACATCATTCTACTTCCGGAACTCTATTCATACTGTTTACTTAGCATATTAAAATGTGGTGATAATGGGCAGTCTGGTGAGACTAACATCTTGCTTTCAGTTAGCAAGAACAGAAAATCTGTTCAGCCTCAAAGGACAAAAATCCACCCTAAGAACTCAGAGTGAAAGATACTAACAGTAGCATACATGAACTAAAAAATAGCATAATCTTTTGTGATAATGACGTAGCTGCTTTACATTTACACATTAATTTTTTATGTCTACACTGAAGAAAAAAATATTTCAGAAGCTGAACAAATAAACTAAACACATTTAAGAGGATGGCAGCTTTTCTCTGTCCATATTTACAACCCTGCAATAGTTTCAGATATATGTAATTGAAATATTTCATTCAAGCCAGATTGCAGAGAAAGCTGTAATGCAATCCTGGCAATGCTAATAACCCTTTTAGAGTAAAACAATATTGAACAAATGCTGATGTTTTGCAATAAAAATCTGAGAACTGGGGGGGTGGGGTACAGACAAGAGATTTCAGAAGCAATATATTGTTTTTATACTTTTTAGTTAAACAGCTAGGAACAAAATATAAAATGTTGGCAATAATGTACGACAGAAAGAAGAGAATATGAGCTGCAGGCCCCATACTATATTGAAATCAGTAAGGACTTATAACAGGGAGACAATCTGATGTTAAATTAGCATTCCCAGTCACTCGTCTGGGGGAGTTTATGCGAAAAAATCCCCTAGTAACCCATAAAAAAGCTCACCTTTTGAAATCAGCACACCTTGTAAAGGTCATAAAAATATTTCAACTGACATGAGAGTTCGTGTAAATTTGAATGAAGATTCAAATAACTAGCCATTGAGAAGACCAGGACTGCAATACAAGCTGCAAAAATTAAGTGTTATCAGAGCATAGCTACCTGACTTTACGGAGTGGAAAGCTATTCCTTCTGTAGTAGCATCTGATTGAAGCTAAGAAAGAGTTAGTCCAGGACCAAGAATGAAAAGATGCTAGTTTGTGACAACTTTTAGATGAGTGTTTGGGGAGAGATCATGGTGTGGAATACAAACAGACTGAAATTGTCAAAAATGGAAGTCCCTTATATTAGATATTTAGTGACTAAAGCTGTTCTTCACCTTTTCTTTCATATAAAAATATGTCCACATCAATGCATGTTGTGGGAGTCTATCAATGTCTAATGATAGCTAGTTGTCATGCCAGATTCAGATCTATCAAAAGCCTGTGAATAGGAGTAGTCAGGAATTGTTCAAGAGACTTTAATAAGTTTTTTTTTTGTTGGAAAATGTCAGTTCATTGCCATCTAAGCTTTCCTTTGAAATATGGGCTTTAACCAGGTTTGCCAGACTCTCCTGGCTCTCATACGTTGAGATAGGGCTCTTGCTGGTGAGGCCCCAGCCTTTACCTGCCTTGCTCCCATGTGAGACTCCCAGCACCCCAGCCTTAGAAAGAAGGCATCTCACAGTGATCCCGATAGAGAGCTCAGGTGGGGGCCAAGGGCAAAAGCCTCAACTTAAAAGCAGCTCCTAATAGAACAGGTCAAGCATTGCTAAGGCTTGTTCTAGGATTCTTCACAGCAACTATCCCCAAGGCCAGCAGCTGTACCCGAGGTCACCCACTCCACTCTCTTTGAGGTGGCCCAGGATCTGCAGCCAAACCTATTGGGGTGACATGCACTTGGGAATACAGGGCTCGAGTACATGTCCAGCTGGATTGCAGGAGGCACAATTGTAAGTATTACATAGGTTTGAACATAGATTTTCTTAGAAAAGTCCCCTAATCACTAGGAGTTTGATGATTGTGGCATCAGTCTACCTATTTATCAAAAACTTCGTGAACATCTGTGACACTGTGCTAAAAATAAAAAAAGGTCTTTTGTGGGGCGTATGACTCTGTAATGAAAAAGTAAATGCTGTCTTCTACTCCGCTTAAACTGAACAGTCAACACATAAGATGTGTCATCAATTCAAGAGCTGCCATTTGAAGGAGTAAAGACTACAGAGCACCATCAGGCAATAGAGTCGCTACAGCCAAGCTCCAGTGTTTCAGAAGGGAACCCAGAGAGAGTAATATCTGGCATCTCATTGGGTATACAACTTTGACAGAAAAGGAAATTGTATAAGCTTAGCTAGAAAATGTGTTGGGTTTGGTCTGAGAGTGGAACAGTGTGACAATGCAACCTGCATCTTTGGGTACAAGATGCGTACTAAGTTCAGCAAGTACAAAGAGCTTGTTGCAAGAAGTCACTCTTGTGTTCATCTCCAAAACCCAGAAATATACTGACCCTCTAGTGCCGTGATGTAGAAAAGAGAACTAATTTTCTGGTAAGTCACAGCTGAAAGCAGACACATGCAACAGAGCATGCCTTTAAAAGTGCAGTACAGTTATTTTCTAAGAACTGGGAAAAGAGCCTATTAGCATGCCACATTTCTTTTCTTTTTCTGAAAAATAGGTCTAATACAGTCTGGTAATACATGAGGCAGGACTTGGTGGCTGTCTTCCAAGAGGCAGCTGATGCTCTGAGCTAAGCCAGATTGCAAGAAGCAGGTACTGAAAGTACTTTTAGAGGATTGTGGACTCTGCAAGTGTAAAGTGTGCAAAAAACATGGTGAACTTACAGCAGAGAGTCAGGTCTGTTCATTTTAACAACAGGATAGTAACAATCAGTTTTTAAACAGGTCCACATCCCTCTTGTGTTGGGGGCCACATAGCTGAGTGCAGTGCTCTCTCCATGAGAACAGAGGGGGAGAATCACCCCCTTTGACCTGCTGGCCATGGTCCTTCTGATGCAGCTCAAAGTATGGTTGGCTTTCTGGGCTTAGGTTGAGATTTGCATTAGCCAACCCCCCCAAGTCCTCTTTTCAGGGCTGCTTTCAACCAAGTGTCTGCTCATCCTGTATTTGTGTTTGGGATTATCCTGACTCAGGTGTAGGACCTTGCACTTGGCCTGATTGAACTTCATGAAGTTGGCACTGGCCCACTTCACAGGTGTGTCAAGGTCCCTCTGGATGGCATCCCTTGCCTCCAGTGTGTTGACTGCACCACACAGCTTGGTGTCGCTCGCTGGCAAACTGACTGAAGTTACATTCAATCCCACTGTCCATGCCACTGACAAGGATGTTAAACAGAGCTGATCCCAGTGCTGCCCCCTAAGGAACACCACTCATCACTGACCTCCATTCTGACATCCAGTCATTGACCACAACTCTTTGCATGTGACCGAACTGCCAATTCCTTGTTCACTAAGTAGCCCATCTGTCAAATCCATGCCACTCCAATTCTGAGACAAGGATGCTGTGCCAGACCATGTCAAATGCCTTGTACAAGTCCAAGTAGATGACATCGGTCTCTCTTCCCTTATCCACCAATGCCGTGGCAACACTGTAGAAGGCCCCCAGATTTTCCAGGCACAATTTGCCTTTGGTGAAGCCAAGTTGGCTGTCACTAATCACCTCCTATTGTTGATGTACCTTAGCACAGTTTACAGGAGAATCTGCTCCATGATCTTCTGGTCACCGAGGAGAGACTGACTGGCCTGTACTTCCCACCTTGGTGCCCTTGATTCCAACTTCAGGTCTGTTTCTATGGTGACATGGAAGACATTTTAGACTTCCAAAAGGGCACAAAAAAGCATACATTCACTGCTAAATGATTTTTTCTTCTTTTTTTTAAGAAAGTTTTCATTGCAAAAAATAGAGTAGAAAGCCTATTCTATGGAATCTTGGTGGTGAAACCTTTGTATTTTTTAATCTCTTTTTTAAATTATTGGTTTTAAATGCAGTTAATAATTATTGTTCTTTTGAAAATGTGGAGTCCTTTGGAGGAACAATGAAGGTACTGAATTCGGGATTGTGGAAAAGCATATGACAGTACAGGCAGTGGATGGTTGCTATTATATTCCATACTCTTTTTGCAAAATTATGAACCTTTCATAACATTTCTGGTTTTATTTTTTTTTCCTGTTCAATACAATAACATTTATAGTTTATTCTTTCTCACTGAAAAAGGAAAGTTGATGTGATTGTTGCCTGAGTTGCCAAGTATTTTTTCATTAAATTGTTTTCCACTTTAAAGATGTGCAAGTAGCAAAGTAACAGATGCACTCCTATGCTGATGACTAATTGGCCAATTTCAATAACAAAATGCCAGAACTTCTTTTCTTTCAAAATGGGAAACATTTGTAGTGTTACTGTCGTTATCCAATAATATGAAAGAAGAAAGTCTATGCTTTCTTATAGCAAAAGTGCTTAGTCTCTTGAATATTGTGGAAGCAGCAAGTTAGTAGAAAAGCTGTTCTGCATTTTAGGACTGTGTTAAAGCAATTTGGAGCTTTAAGCAGAATATTATGCAAGTACCCCTACTGGTTGCATGTCTGGAGAGCTGAGAGCTGCCTTTTATATATATTTTTTTTTTTTTTCACCTACGAGAGCCATCAGTTTATCTCAGAAATACTTCAGCAGCTGGCATGTGTGTGCATGGATGGGTAGCGCATGCCAGTTGTCTATCTTTCAAATGTAAAAGAAGGTCCACTTTGGGCAGATGCCAGCATAAGTCCAGAGGGCAGAAGCCAGAAAAAGTCAAAATCTTGAGGAGTCCTTTGAGATTCATAGTGCAATTCACATATTCCTCAAGGAAATCTTCAGGCAGCCGTATGGCATGTTTCACTGGTAGAAAACATTCCACACACAAAGACCTCTAAGATTTTTTTTTTTGTAAAAAAATAAAAATTGTTCATATAAAATCAAAATATTCATTTCAGAATCTTTTTCTCCACCCTGCTCACTCCCAGTTTTAAATCAAACACCTCTCTACCTTACTCTTTTCTAAGGGTGGGTTATTCTGCCTGCTTTACATATCCCATTAATCACCTTGTTAATCCCTTATTTGCTAAAGTTATGGCTACTAAAGTGGAAAAAATATAATCCATTTTTCTCAGTTGCTGAATATACTGTGCTCAGTTTATTGTTTCAATCGTTTTTTTTTCTTTTTTTTTTTTTTTTTTTCCTAGGCCTCTTTTCTACTGTTTGTGAATGGTCAAAAAAATTATTTATTAAATAAAAAATTAAACTGTTAATATACATGATTTTACCAAATGGAGTTTGAGATGTAAGGTCTTTGTGAAAATAAACAAAGGACTTCCCTTTCGATAGATTTTTTCAGTGGTTGAATCACGTTTAGTTTTAGACTGTAGGGAAAGTAACTTCCACTTCTGAAGTAAAAATGGGTTTCATAACCCATTCTGATTGTCTTTGAGCAAATTTGGGTTTTATGAGAAAGTATGGCTTGGTTAATGGTCAGTTAGAAAAATAAGGAGCTATCAGTTGTCTGTCTCATATAAGATTAAATTTTGTATTTTTTTTTTTTTTTTTAGCTCATGCTGGGCAATCCTTAAAGTGTAATTCATCTTATCATTGAAGTGGACGCATAGAGACATCATCTTGTGCAACCCATTTGCAACTGATCCCAGCTCTTTTCCCTGGAAAAACAGAAAAGGTACCCGAACTAAGGTTACCAGCCTTTCCATACCCTTAACCCTGGCAGGAAAATGCTCGCAGTTTTGGATGCATCACCCTGTTCTTTTCCACTGAATGTGAAATTAATCCTATTCAAAAATGTTGTCTAGCAGCAGCAAGCTGTGGCCACTTCTGTTGCTACTTTATTGACTGTTAAAACACCTTTGAGTATGGTTGAGATAGTGGGGAAAAAATAGAAACATTATTGTGTAATCAATTTCGTATGTTGCAAGGTGATAATAGAATTATAACTCACAGCAGCATTTTGTTCTAACAAATCATAAGTATTTCTTAAAGGACAAACCAGCCCATAGACAGTTTAATGATTTCAAATCCTACTTTTAAATTCCTTGGTGCTTCCTTTTGAGCATGTGTACCTCACTGTTAGCTCTGAGTGACTGCCAGATCTGACCATGTTGATTGCTTGTCCTCAGTATATAATCCTTTCTGGGGCTACCATCCTTCCTGACACACCGTGTCAACATTTGGGTTAGATCAACACGGGATATGGATCTCTGTCTTATCTCTACCTATCAAATAATTAATTAACCTCACTGGTAAGCTTTGCATTCTTCTCAAATTGTGATGTCTTTTATAGTTTATCAGAATTTCAATTCATTAATATTGCAGACCCTTTGGTTAAGAGTGCCCCCTCGGAGTTCCAAGGTTTTTCTCGCACAGTGTATGCTGGAAAAGAAATATGATCCTGCTTTTCAACTCAGCAGGTAGTGAATCAATGTTCTTGTCCTTTCTTGCATGCTTACTCCCTAATTTCCTTTTCTCTTTACTGAAGCTATTGATGCCTATAACTTTGTTATGCTTGCCTATTTTTATCATACTGTCCTGTTCAGTCTGATGCTTCTGTAGAAAATCTCAGAATATGTTTTTTTTTTTCATATAATTTTGTTAGCTTGATCAGTTTTGCATCCTCTGCATCAGAGTTGAAAGCCTGAACTGCTGTGGTGTTTTGGATTGTGCTTATTGCAAGCTGAAATTTAGGTATGTGTACTGTGAAGACTGAAGTGACAATTCAGACAAATTTTTCAGCAGTGACTAATGACCCTTTAAGTACTATCTTTGCCATTGCAATTTTATGGCTTAAAGTCAGCTTCAGGATGATTCTTAATCTTGTAAGCCTGCTCTGCCAGTCCCTTTTTCACCCAAGTTTCTGTTTACATAGTAGTAGGAATAGACATAAATATTAGATGCTATTCTCTGAGAAGCAAAATCACAGTGTCTAGCAATTTGGAAAAATAAGACACCACTTGAAAAAGTCTTAGATTTTTATTGATGAAAAAAAGATGGTGTTTTTTTACTTTTTCTGTATTTGCAACTTGTCACAGCCACAAAATGGTTTGGCTTGTGTTCACTTTTTCAAATTTCAACAGAAAATTTTCATCCTATGACAAAATCTCATGTGTTGGAATTTTCTAGCTCGATTGAAACTAGAAATACCTTCAAGTGATACCAGCGACCTTTGTGACCAAATGAGTCCCAGTGGTTCTCAGTGGGGCTTTACTTTCCACTGAAGCAAAGTCAGATGGTCTATGCCCACCTCTGAGCACTCTTTCAGTGATTAAACTTCATACTCTGATTCTCTGGTCATATCTATAGCTCTTTCAAAAAGTAGGAGCCCTTTCTTTGTGCTACGCAGACCACAAAAAAAAGCAAACAAACAAACAAACAAACAAAAAAAAAACCAACAAAAAAAAAACCCAGCTTTGCTAAAAGCTTGAAAAACTTGTCTTTTCTTCTTAAGATGCATGTGTTTCAGCAGATGTCAAACCCTTGATCCACAATATTTAACTTAGTAGCTGGTCAGAGTTTCCAAACCATCTACTGGTATGCAGTGATATCAGTAGATAGCCAGGAATTTCAATAACCTTAAATATCTACAATTGCAGCCCACTTAATATTCTCTGTATTCTTATGAGGAATGTAATGTTCCCAATTAAGTTTAGCATTTATACACACTGTGTAATATGGCCTACTATTCACATCCAGAATTCTTTAGAAGTAATAACCCTGGATTGTACATTAAAATGTGATATGACTCCCAGCTGTACACTGCCTAATTTTTTGGCACTTGGCACCACACATTATTTTCTACTGGTTCAGATGACTGGCAGAGCCCATCTGAAGCAAAACGAAACAATTTCCAACTGGTGGGCTTGATAGTGCAGGTGACATTAAATAATTAACAAGTTCTCTTTCAGAAACATGCCTCATGCTTTAATTAATATTGCTTCTTAAAATAAGAAGTTGTTTACCATTGCGGCTTCTTCAAGCTGATTGCTGCTTGCAAAAAACATCTGAGACATGACTATGCCCAGGGGATTGCTTTCACTTCATTGTTTATAATAACTACAAACAAAGAGCTGCAAAAGCTCATCTCACCATGAGGCATTCTGACAATCTGCCAGTTTAGTCACCAATAATAATGAGACTGGCACAAGCAATAAGCTCAGCACTAATTTAATGAGGGCCTGTTTAAATCGCCCATTGATATTACAGCAGCTGCTAAGCACCCGATGTTTAGGGCATACAAACAAGAGGTATGCCTCCAACCAGTTGAAGGAAAATTACCCCTTCAATAAGGCTTTGCTCTTACCCAGAAACTGTGTCACTTATTTTTTTTTATAATTTATAATTTCTGCCCCCGTCTCAGTGACCTGATGCAGGCCAGCCCTGCTCAGGCAGTGGGCATAAATCAGATGGGCTACCCGGGTCATGGAGAAGAGCTTGAGCAAGAGCCTGCTTGGAGCTGAAATTCTTGTGATTTATGGAGCTGCCTGCACCAGCCTGGGTGATGTCACTTCCGTCACTTAGTTCCTGCAGTGAGTGCAATTATGAACAGATGGGCAAATGACATGATTCCACTGCTAATGAACTTCCCTACTGGGAAAGAGGACAGTGCATTACCCTTTTGTACTTCAGACTCCTAATTATCTTTCTTAGGGTTTGGTATAGTGTTTTGTTTTAGGTTGTTTGTTGTTTTGTTGTTGGGTTTTGTTGTTTTTTTTTTTTTCCTTTCTCCTCAGGCTTAATTATTACACATCTTTGAATTTTAAATTCTTTTGGAGAACTTTAACTAGTTCCTGTCTAGTCAGAAAAGTTCTAAGGAAGCAGAAGAACAAAAGGGTTTTCTTTCTAAGTGGAAACTATAGCATTTCAATACACAGCTGAAGAGAACTAGAAATCTATGTTAGCCTGTATTCTTAAAATGCCATTTTCTTCTTTCCTAAATTCCTACTGCACTCCTGTCCAATGGGCACGGGCAGGGACACCACACACACTGAACCATGTCACCCAAGACTTCGTCCAAACTGACCTTGAAAGTTGCCAGGGATGGAACATTCACAACTTCCTTGGGTAGCCCATTCCAATGCTTCACCATCCTCAAAGTAAAGAACTTCTTCCTCATATCTAATGTAAACTTCCCCTGTTTAAGTTTGAATAGCTCATGGTAGTGTGATTCATACCTCAGCTTACCCATGTCTGGAGGAACAAGAAGGAAGCAACTAATTTGGAAAGATTAAATAATATTTCTAGTAAGCACAAGAAAAATGAAACCTGCTAAAGGTTTATACTCATGTTATGAATTTTGCATTTCACAGATCTGATAGAAATACATTCTGCAGCCACTTCCAATATTATCTCAGCATCAACATATCATGAAAACAATGATGGTAAGCATCTAATTATAGATCTCTTTTGCCCCATTTTTAGGAATAATGTTGAGCAGGAAGATGTCAACATTTCTATCATCATTTTTTCCATTGTTTCTTTATCTTGGAAAAGCATCTTTCGGGTAAGCAATATGGATGAGTGTACCTGTAGTCCAGTGTGTGATAACACCATAATGCAAATTCAAAGAGAGAATATTAGCTTTGGAAATTCAGACAGCAGACTCTTGTTTCGCTGCATTACTGCTTTTCAGAATTGTAAAGTACATAATTGGATTTCTAAATTTCCCACAATTGACATGGCAGCACTAATATGTAAATCTCTTCTTTATGTCATCTTTTAATCTTATACTGTTATTATGTAGTTAGTGACTTGGCCTAATTTTATTCACTTATATGAGGCATCTAAGTAAGAAAGTTGATCTCTACAGATTATTCCCTCTTACAGCAAGAAGGCAAGTCAATCTTCCAGAGTATTTCAGAGCATTTGAATTAGACATCTTAAAGGTAAACACTATCAGTGACTTCATAAGGAAGAAATAAAAAGGTATGTTATGTCATAAAGGAGACTGTAAATGACTCTTTGATAGTGAAAAGCAATTTGAAGGGTTAATGTCATAATACATTATGCAACTGCAATGAATTTTAAAAGGATTAAAAAAAAAAATAAGGGACAGGAGGGTAGTGGTGGGGGAGAAATAACCCTTGAGTTGTAGCTGCTAACGTTGGACTCGCTCTTGTGAAACCATTGATGTTTGTGCTGTAACTTTCCAGGAGCACAAAGAGGCTTACGTAGTCAAAGTACCACAAACTGTTAATGGTTTCTACTGAAACAGATGGCAACATTATGATCATTTTTGCAATTAATGCTGACTGCAGATTGTTCTTGAGGATGCAGTCATAGTTTTCCACCTCCTGTGTTACCACAGTATTATTCAGTAACTGAATTTATTTTATAAATTTCTCATAACCCCTTCTTCCCCAAGTTCTTGAAAATGCGTAATATATTTGCAGATGGTATGAATTGCTTTCTGCTACTTGCATTCCAAGGGTCTTGCCAATTAAGATAAGTCTTTATCCTGTGACCCTGAAATTTGCAGTAAGATGTGAGCTCTTTTCTCTCCTGAACAATAAAATTAGTGCTTAGAAAACTAAGCAAATATTAAAATAAAGACAGTCTTTCTGGACCAAATAAGCAGCTATGTATTTCTTGCATAACTACACTTCTGATTCACTGAAAAAGTGAATATTTTCTGTCTATTTGTTTTGGTTTCTCAGTACTCTTCTCATTCCTAGATAACCTGAGTAATATTTTCACTTTTTCTGAGTGTGAAGCTCTCACATGAATTACACAGATTGATTCTGTTTTCTTTGCAATGTTTTTCCTATGTCTAGCAAACTTTGTATGGACCAGAGACCTGCAGGAAAGAAGTCTGCAATGCCTTTGATGATAAAGATAATCATGCTGAAAGTGGCACAAATGTTTTCCTTCTTGGAAAGCTTTCTTTTCTTGGTGTAAGAAGAGAAGGGGATGGATTGTTTTACAACGAATCTAAGTGGAAATAGAATCAGGGCTACTGTTCTTCAAACATCAGTGAAATGCCTTTGTCATTAAAGGGAGATTTCTTGGAAGCAGGCAGGATGATTCTGCAGGCTACGTTCAGCCATTGCTGAGAACAAAATGAGGGCTCAAAGGGATTGTGGATAAACTCTGCATTGGTCCAGCTGGGGTTACAGCCAGTTAACTGTGTTAGTCAGCTGCAATATCTTACCCCCATTCCCACATCCTCTGCAATGGCACAAACACAAATGCCCACAGCAGGCAGTGAGGGAAGCTGCAGTCCTCTCCCTGAAGAAGTCAGGCTCAGATATCAAGGAGCTGCTGAGATCAGCAGGAGCTGGAGACAGAAACACTCCAAGGGACAGCATCTCACTGCAGAGCCTGGGAGTAGGTCCTACTCCCTGAGCAATGCGTGGGCTATCCCATGCCAGTAGAGTCCTGTGGTTGGTCTACCCTGAGCTCAGCATTCAGAGGAGCATTGATGATTTTGGTGGGACGCTCTGTCCCACCAAAAGATTTCACCACTTGAGTCACAGTGTTTATCAGCTCAGTATTTAATGTGAACTTAAGACTGAGAAACCAGGCCTTCCAGAGAAAGAAAATAGAGCTGATGGGCTGCACCCTGCCACAGTGAGAAGAAATTGCTCCTCCAACATCCTGCTTGTTTTGAAGGCATGCCTTCCAAATGCAACATGGAAAATAACAGTGTGGGAAACCTGGCAGAATTCTGAGATGCCTTGTTAAAGAATGTAGTTTTGTGAAATCCAGTTCATTGGAAAACCTGACATTGGAGACTGATTCCTATTTTCAGCTCTTATGAAGGTGAAGAGTTTAAAGTGACAGGTAGGAGAGTTCAGAAGCTTATTTTCCCTAGGGTCGCATTGTACACATGTAAATGGAAGTAGGAATCATTCATCCAGTCATGCCACAATAGGAATCTGATAATTGTACACTTTTTCTTGATACGCAATGTGTAGTGGAAAAATACTATACTCCCCCTCTCCTCCCAGTATAACTTCACCTTGCATTACTTTTCTGTGTTGATAAAATCCTTGTTTCCTGGGAATTATTCTAATAAAATAGATAATTTATAACAATGTTACAAAATGATTTTACCATTCAGGAAAGTAAGAGGCAATCATGCTGTATGTTTGTAAACAATGGACATTTTAATAACGGGAAAGTAGTTCTAAGAGGATTTTTATTACTGCAAGAGAACAACTGAGATTTAATATGCAGCAGTAAATATCAAATGCTGTAAATTTCAGTGTGAAAAAGGTCACAGATAAATTGTTTTCTATTGAGCATCATTGGAATGATAAAAGATGTAATGCACTGTACTCTACTATATACCTTGAAGATATGTGTTGACAGATTTTTGCTGACTTTGTACAGTTAACGGGTTCTGAGTTTTAAGATACATACTCATTTAGGGTATAAAATGCCTTGTTCAGTTTTATTTTTTCTAAGTAAAACGTATGTTAGCCAAAATAAAGTCAATAAAAACTTTACAGCCAGAAATCTCATATGGGTCATGGAAGCCTACTGTGACAATCATAGGAAATATCAGAAAAGGTTTATCTTAGCATCTGACTTCAGAAATCTAAGTGTAAATCAAACCATAGATCATAGAATTGCAATTTAAGTGAGACAAATAGAGTATTTGGAAAGAAAGATCAACATATACAGAAGAGATATGTTTAGCTTAATGTGTTCATAAATATTTAAAATCATATGGATTATGGAAGTAGGTTTTGGGGATGCACAAGAAATCTCATTAACAGCTGCTGTTTTCTCTCTTAGGAGAGACTGGCTAAAGAATCTTTTGTTTAGTCTGGGTATGATCTGATCACTGATATTATACATGGGAAAAGTGTACTGTACACAGCATATTTAGAATCAAATGTATTTATAAAACATATA
Organism: Psilopsiagon aymara; assembly: GCA_024733675.1. NCBI lineage: Eukaryota > Metazoa > Chordata > Aves > Psittaciformes > Psittacidae > Psilopsiagon > Psilopsiagon aymara. Next base: position 20,483 of record JANRGW010042429.1, read on the forward strand.
CATTAACAGAGCTTTCCATTTAAATAAAATCAACAAAATAAACCTCAAGTTGACATATGAGAAGGGCAAACACAAATGAAAATGAGGAAAAAGGTCCCAAGTAAAATGTTGTGTAATCACTTTGCATTAAGTTCATTCATCTGTGCAATGGGTGGATTTATATCTACCACATAATATTGTGATGATCTTTTTATTAATATTTGTAAAAAGCTGTGACATTCTTTAATTAAACAAGTATGCAAGTACCTGATGGTATTATTTATTTTTCAGCATTAACATTCATCAGTATTCAGTTTCCACCTTCTTCCTAGAAATGGTGTCTTATTCATGACAGAAAAAATAGAGCTGGATGCCAGGAAGTCACACAGCTTACCTCTCTAGGTAATGAAACAATCTGCTTTTTCCATGCCCAAGACAAACATTTGCCCAGTTTATTGTAATAGATACTGCAATCTCTCCAGCAAATTTACTACAGTGATTATCTAGCCTTACCAGTTGAAACTTAATATCTGAATATTTACTGCTGTAAAAAAAGTGTTTTCTTCTTCCTTCCTCATTCTCAACCTTCTTCTAGGCTATCCAGTCTTTGTTTCTCCCATTTTCCCCTGTGGGCCACCTTCTAATTGTTTTGATTGCTCTCAATTATAGCCTTCTCATTTGCTCAGCATCTTTCTTGAAGTCTCCAAAATTGGAGGTGTTTTTAGTACAGATTTTGTTATACAAGTTAAATCAGTAAGCTTGTTTCATGTACAGTCTTGCTGCCTATCTTCTCATATATCTCCTTGGTGTGGTCTCTTGGGATGACATTATTGACTCATATTCTGCCCATAATTGACCCTAAAGCCCAGAGTCTTTTTTAGGATGTCCAGCCAGCCTGTTGTTAAGCACACAGTATTTGCAGCTGATTATTCCTGCCCAAGTGTAGTATCCCACATTTGAGCCTCAGTATTTCTTCATAAGAAAACATTACAAGGCAGAAAATTTCAGATCTGAGAAAAGGTCAGATATCTCTTTTCTTGTATAATAATAGGTTTTTCTGTCAGCACATACTGCATTATTTCATTACTTTTTCCAATAGAATCATTATTTCATACATTTATTAACTCCAAGAAGACTCAAGTAAACAAAAATATTGAGTATTAAGGTCATCATTCAAGCACTGATTAGCTCGAGCCTACTCAAAGGAGAAAGCTTGTCCAAAAGGCAGCATTACGGAGGCATTTGTGAGCTCTGTATCCATTTGTATCCTAATGTAATGTGTTCTAAAGTGAGCAAATTACTCTTTATGAACTGCTTTCCACTTCCTTTGACTTTTCAAATCAGCTGGACTCAGTTTAGTAGACATCCAGCTTGAAATGCTACTAATCATTCCTTGCAACTGAAGTAAATAGCTGCAGTGCTGTGAAATCATAGAAATGAGTTAGTTATAAAGAAGAGAGATTCATTACACAGCCTTTAAAACAACAGCTTTTGTACAATATACTGTACAATACAGTTCTATTTGTTGTGAGTGGATAGTAGGAAAGTAGAAGTGCTAGATAAATACATAGTACATACTGTTAATATTGTAAACTATTTGGCCTCATCTTTTGTTAGCCTTCAAAAAACACAGATGCATAACACTAGTTAACTGTTTTTACATGGAAAATACATCCATTAAGCCTATCATTTGAGACACTGATGTAACCAGAACAGTCAATCAGAGATGAAATGGAGCCGTACAATGAAAGAATTAATTCAGACACTAATAGACAAGAGAAAAAATACTTGCATCCTGAAGTAGGAGATTACTAGCCATAGCAACATAAACAAACACTTCATGTTGCATTTATTTCCCAGTTATATCATATTATCTACCAAACAGTGTAACAGATGAGGACATAAGTTGGCTTCTATTTGACTTATCTTTAGAACCACCTTTTTGTTGTTGTTGATTTGTCTTCCTAATAGCAATGTCTGCAAAAATAAATGGTCCACAATCCACTCATGTACATATACAAAGCCAGTAGATTCCACACTGCTGGTCTTTTGTTCTGTTATAAATATAGTGCATTTGAATAAACTTGAGTGAAGAAAAGAAACCTAATATAATGATTTTTCTCTGGATAGTGCTATTGATATCCTGAAAGAACTTCTCTTTGGTATGCATTTTTTACTTTAAGTGGCCATCTGCTGCAGGAGCTCCGTTCTTATATTTAAAGCAGTGCTGGAGAGATGAAGCAGCAATCAAGCTTGTGTGTGCTTATCAGGTGCATTAATATGTTTTGCTAATTTTAAAAAGTGAAATTGAATTTTGAGAAGACTAGTCCCCAGTGAATGGAAAGAATCTATCTCAATTAAAAAGCAACAAAAGGAACTTTAGTTTTCAAGGAGAGATTATACTTTCCAGAGAAACCAAGAAACTTGCTTGTGATGTGTTGCCTTTGGCTGTTCAACAGAGCAATGGACTTATCACTAGACTAAGAATAATTCTGGACTTGTAGTATCTGGTGAAATACGGTGGAAACTAATGTCTCCAGAAATGTACTCCAAAGAGTAAGCATTCAAGATCATGACAAAAACTTCTCATATTTCCTTTGTAAGCCACATATATTGGACTATTTATGACAAAAAAAAAAAAAAGCTGGCCTCTAAACACATAACTAAAATCTTGGTCTTCACCTTTTTTTTCTAACTGACCATAGCCTTGTTTCTGTGATAATACCTTACCCTTCTAAAGCATTTACAAGCACAATTACCGGCTGCAGCTTGTATACAGCCAAATGAATGTGGAATTCTTACTTTAAATAAAAAAGTACTCTAGATAATTTTATATAAAATTGTTAACTTATTCATGTGCACTTCTTTTAATATATTTCTTGTGTTTTTTTTTTTTTTTAATTAAAGAAACTGTAACTATCATGGGATATGAGATAATAAGTAATTTTTGTATAACGATCTCAGTTAGGTAAAACACTAAGTACATGCACGATTTAATCTCCAGGGTAGTTTCATTCTACTGATTTGCTCACTCAGGGTCTTTATTTCCCTATCACCCTAAAAACTCCACTTGTCAGCTCAGAAGCTAGATATTCCATTTACATGTGGCAAGACTTCATAACCATCACAACATGTAGTCTTCCCATTTTTTCAACTAATCCAGTGCCACTAAATTTTTATTTCTCTGTAGGCACAATGAAGTTACTCATTGATTTTGAAGTTGGAATGCTGTGATTTTAAGAATATAGTGATTTAGCTTATCTAATGCAACTGGAGAATCAAGGATTATTTGCCCCAGTTATGAATTCTGCAACAAATTCTTTGCCATTCTACATATTTTAATGATTGGCCAGTCAAAAAAGAATGAGAATGCATGCTTTATAGTATGGTCATAACACATGACATCAACAGAATTAATAACCTTGGAAAAGCAAATCTCATGAGTTCAATGTTTGCTTTTCTGCAAGGCCAAGTTTGCTACTTTTAAAGTTTAAGTTTAAATTGCCTATTTATAAATATATTTATATATTAGATCCATATACACACTTTACATACACTATATATACACATATCAAACATATACACATATTTGTGCACTTTATCTAGTGTATGTTTATATATGTATAAACATATGTATATGTTTGGGTCTGCTTTTATTAAATTACATTTTTTTAATCTTTGTTGGTAACTTAAATTCATTGCCAGTAGTCAGTATACTGTAGTGTAGTAAACCAAATCATTAAGAATTCAGTTACTTTTCAGCACTGAAAAATACTTTATATTAAGTAAAATTTGAGACAGATCTGGAACTAACTTTCTGCATCATCTCTTTACCATAGATCATTAGCTTACTTCTGAAAGCTCTGAATGGGTTATGCAAAAAAAAAGAAGTTCCTTCCAAGCTCTGCAGGAAGTCTGTGGGCACGGCATGTAAGCATGGACTGTTTTCCTGTCTCTGGGACAATTATAATCTTCCTTCTTTCATTTCTCATTCTGGTTTCCTCTCCAGCCAGGGTGGGAGCCATCCTTTTCCTCAGATCAGTGACAAAATGCACTAGTGCATTTTGCATTGCAGTGCAATTCTTTCGTGCAGGAAGCTGAAGAGAAATCGTCAGATGAGGTTGCTATGGCAAGAGGCAGTCCCTGCCCTGTACTGTATACACTGCATTGTGAATGCCATGCACGAGCTCTACTTTTTATCTTCATTTGTATAATCAGTGATTAATTTACTGTGACTTAATTCTTAACAATGTATTTAGACTTTGCACACTTCATTTAAAAGATACACCTATATTGCCTTTAAATCTATGTAAATATCTCTGCAGGGAAAGGGAAAATTTGAAGATATCTTTCTCAGTAGTGACACAGGCATTGAAGGAGGGGCTATTCTTATTTTCTGGGGGCATCACATCTCTCTATGAGCAGAGCATTTTCTAAACATCCACACTATAAAATAGCATACAGCAATATTTAACAGTGTGGTTGGGACTCAAAGGCAACTGTATCTACAGCAAGTCCTGCCAGACTGTTATCTCATAACAATGGATTTGGGAACCTTCCCAGGAATAATGGAAGGCCTGGTGGTACCACAAGGTGACACGGTATCCAGAAGGAAAGAAGAGAATGAAACTGCCTGAATCAAGAGGCAGAAGGGCCTGTCTTTCAGCTGGTACAGCAGCACTGACAGCCCTACATGGATCTGTTTGCTACTTTTGTACATGAAGGTGAGATACGAGAAGGGATGTTGATGGTAGGAAGGCAATTTTTCTTGTAGGTAAGACTAGTTTTAGAGGCTACCCTTCCTATCTAAGGAGAGTCAGAGTTAGCAGAGCTCAGTGCACCCAGCACCACTGCAGACACTGAAAACAAAATCAGATTTTAGGATTCATACTGAATAATTGGAAATGAGAGAAATCTAAGAAACAAGTAGTTTGTTTTAAAATCAGTAAACTGAAAAATAAACCCAACCATTTTATTAACTCATCTATTGGAACAGGATACTATTTCACTTCTACATTTTCTGGCCCATGCACTTGTCCTTGTAATGCATAGAACAAAGGGGTCATATCCTTGCTAGAGGTAGCTTTGGATCTTTTGACAGCAAGAAAGCTTCTAACATTATTTCAGTTGCAAGAGGGGAATTTACTTATACCTTGCTTCCCTCTGTTCCCCACTTAGTGAGATGATACCAAGTAGTGTTGAACACTAGAATAACTCTTCTAGCTCTTTTGCAGTGTTTTGCTGACAGTTTTATCTGAAGATCTTTATCAAATGAGAGTTCTTTATCATCGTATTGAATTAAAAGACAGTGTTTCACACATGAAATGGTACTGAGAGTTACCAGTAAAATGAAAATTTCTGAAGGCACTATTTTACAGTATATGATATAGTTGCTCACATCTCTCTATACTTACAAATGGAGTAACTTTCTATTATATTGTCTTATGTAAAATGAGGAAATACATAACTGGATTTGCCACAGTGACTACAGGATGATGGTGACGAAATGATTCAGACCAGAAATCATATGCAATGTTCAGTACTAGAGAAAGAGGGAGACAGTTTTGTTGGTATCAAAACAACAAAAGACAACTGAGTATCTAAATTTAGACATCTAATACATCTGCAACATTACAACATTTTTTTTGTACTCTCTTCTGAATCTGAGATTCTTACTGAATGGAAAAAAGCCACATCGGCAAAAGCAGATATTGGATAGAGAATAAGGAAACACTTAAAAATCCTATTCATTCTATTTTTTGCCTTTTATTTTTCCCAGTCCCATTTACATGAATAAATATGACACTACTGCAATTCTCAGTTTTTCAACACCTATTTACTGGTTTAAACAGATCCTTTTTATAATATCGATCTACTTAACAAGCATTATAAGTAGCTGAAACCAGACAAATTTTGTTAATCTGATCTGCAGGAACCATAACAGCATTTAGTTTGGAAAAGGCACTTAAGATCAAGGTCCAGCTGTAAATCTGACATTGCCAAGTCCACTACTAAGCCATGTTCCTAAGATGTTTCATCTACACATCTTTCAAATACCTCCAGGGATGCTGAAACTATCACATTCCTGGCAGCCTGTTAGCCTGTTCCAGTGCTTGAAAAAAATTTTCTTCATATCCAGTCTAAACCTCCCCTGGTGCAACATGAGGATGTTTCCTCTTGTCCTATTACTTATTACTTGGGAGAAAAAAATGACACCCACCTCTCTGCAGCTTCCTCTCAGGTAGTTGTAGAGAGTGATAAGGTCTCCATCAGCTTCCTTTTCTCCAGGCTAAACAACCCCAGTTCCTTCAGCTGCTCCCCACAGAACTTGTATTCTAGGACTTTCTCTGTCTTTGTTGCCTTTCTCTGGATGTGCTCTAGTACCTCAATGTTTTTCTTGTAGTGAAGAGCTTAAGGTGTGGCCTCGACTTCCCTAGTCTTGCTGGCCACACTATTTCTGATACAGGCCAACATTTCTGATGTTGGTCTTCTTGGCTGCCTAAGCACAAGCTGGCTCATGCTCAGCAGCCATCTATCAGCACCCCCAGGACCTTTTCTGATGAGCAGCTTTTCAGCCACCCTTCCTCAAGCCTGTAGCATTGCATGAGGTTGTTGTGACCCAAGTGCAGGACCCAGCACTTTGCGTTGTTGAACCACATAAAACTGACCTAAGCCCATGGATCCAGCTTCTTCAGGTTGCTCTGAAAAGCCTTACTACCCTCAAGCAGATCAACACTCCTGCCCATCTTCATGTCACCTGCAAAGCTACTGTACTTAATCCCCTCATCCAGATCATTGATAAAGATACTAAACAGAACTGGACTCAGTACTGAGCCCTGGGGAGCACCACTTGCTACTGGACACCAATTAGATATAACTCCATTCACCACTACTTTTAGAGCCTGTCCACCCACCCCATTTTTTACCCAGAAAAGACTACATTTTCCAAGCCATGAGCAGTCAGTTTCTCCAAGAGAATGCTGTGAGGCAACAGTGTCAAAAGCTTCACTAAAATCTAGGTAGATAACATCCACAACCTTTCCCTCAACCACTAAGTTGATCACCTTGTCATAGAAGGATATCAGGTTAGTGAAGCAGGACCTGCTTTTCATAAACCAACGCTGACTGTGCTGAATTACCTGGTTCTCCTGTATGTGCTGTGCACTCAGGATGTGCTGCTCCATAACCTTCCCCAGCATTCAGTTCAGTCTGGCATGCTTGTTCCTCAGATCCTCCTTCTGGCCCTTCTTGTAGATGGGCACCATATTTCACTGGGACTTCCTGATTAGACAGGGCTGCTGATAAATGATTGAAAATGGCTTGGTGAGCACTTCCATCAACTCCTTCAGTGGCCTTTGGTAGATCCTATACAGACCCATAGACTTGTGTGTCTAATTGGTGTATAGAACTACCATACTTGGTCACCTTAAATACAGTCTGTCTCAGACTTCAACTAATAGCAGGCATTTGTGAAAAAGAATAGGATATCTGGTATTTACAGGATGATCCTTCACTTCTTGTGCTTTCCTAGTATTCATTAGTAGTTCCTTGGCTTTTAAAGACACATTTTGGTGTAAAAATACAACTGTGTTTCAGAGTTACCTCTCAATCTTACCCTTCTTTCTGCTAGCAAGAGTCCTTATTAGCAGTGCAATTGCATACGTCAAGATACCACTTGCCTAGACTAAGGCAGCCAACCAATTCAGTTGGCAGTGATGACCTCAAAACAAAGAGCTTAGCTGTGGAGGGGCCATTGCCCAGATTATGGAAAAAGAAAAAGTTACTAGATCAAAGCAACCATAGTGGCATTTCTGCACTTTCAGCAACGTAGCAACCAACCATGGGCTGGAAGCCTCACCCAGCTCTGTGCTGTCTCTGTCTTAAGAGTTAATGGCCTTTAAGTGCAGCTCTGCAATGAATTTTAATGCAGACACAGCCTGTAAAATGAAAACTGAGACCTGAAAGGTTGTTCAAATTCAAAATTCTAGTTCAGAGCCAATGCCTAGTTACACCATTTGCTAACAAAGCTTGGAAGTTACTGAAAGTTAAACAGTCTTTTGTACTTTGCTCTCCACCATTTAGGCAGTTGCAGCACTAATGCTGAAACCTGACTACACAGCTGTCAAGCAAAAAGCATTTCAGCCTGCAGAACAGTGAAAGGAGAAAATCCATTCTGTATAATAAATGACCAGTCTCTGTTATGACATTTATCGCATCTTCACTTATGAGAAGATATTGAGTAGTGCATGTATGTCATAACAGAAGGATTATCCATCACATATCCTTCTCCAAAAATAGCTGTGAAATATTTAGGTATGTATTTGCATATTCACATGCATGTAAAGACAAATGAAAGTCGTGGTCCACAAGGGTCTTCTCAAGCCAAGATGTTCATTCCCTACAATGTAGCAAGAATTTTCACTCTACCTAAACCTTGCTGACTGATGTTATCTATTTAACCTTGAAGACCTCAGGTGAATGTGTTCAAACAACTTCCCTCTGTGACTTATTTGTTAAAAACTAGACTTTTCTTTTTTAAGATTTTGTTTTTATTTAAAGTATTCTTTAGTTGCTGCAGCTTTCCAGTAAACCTATTAGCTCTCAGTCGCTGAAGACTAAGAAGGAATAGCTGCTCAGTCCATTTTGCTACATCTCCTAGAATGTTTTGTCAGTTTTCATGTCCTTCCTCAGCCTTTTTACTTTCTTACATGGTATCTTGTGGGGCCTTTTTTCTAAATGTCTAATCATTTTTTGTTTTACTCTCAACTTCATAATGTGTATTTTTTCAAATGTGATGCTTAAAAGTGAATATTGGATTCCATCTAATGCTTAATAAGCGCCAACTAAAACAGGGCAATTAAATCATTTGATTTTAGATTTATTACTCTTAATACAGCTTAATACAGTGTAGCATTTGCTTCCCTTCCACTTTTTTTGTTTTTTGTTGTTGTGAAAGTTCTATTTGTCTCATGAGTACTTTTGCACCCAGAGCAAACTTGCATCCTCTGGTGCATCTATCGCATTATTCTCCTTGCCTTCTGTGTTTGAACAGATGATCATTCATTCACCTTTTCATCTCTGTTACACATTGTCCCTCGAGGAGAGGATTTTTTGGTAATTCTAGTCATTAAGTAATTAATGTTTTATACCAGTTACAACCTATTAATATGCCTCTATAAGTACCCTCCAAAGAATTTATTGTCTTCCACCTTCAAACCAACTCTGAATTTGTTTAGTCTGTGTTCCGCCATATCCAACACAGGGACTAACCAATTATTGAATTGTCTACATTGGGCTCCATAGAGAATCTCACTTGACATTCGTGCCAATATGACACCAGATGGGGTGATAATTGCTTTCAATATTTAACTTACTTTTACTAACTGAGGAATATTTAATAGAATTTTAGAATCATAGAGCTATTTAGGTTGGAAGGTACCTTAAAGATCATCTAGTTCCACCACCCCTGCCATAGCCAGGGACACCTTCCACTAGACTAGGTTGCTCAAAACTTCAGGCAACCTGTCTTACCACCATCACAGTAAAGAATTTCATCTTAACGTCCAATCTAAATCTCCCCTATCTCAGTTTAAAGCCATCACCTGTTGTCCTCTCCCTGCATGCTCTTATAAAAAGTCTCTCTCTGGATTTCTTATAGGCCCCCTTTAGGCACTGGAAGGCTGCTCTAAGGTCTCCCCAGAGCCTTTCCAGGCTGAACAACCTCAGCTCTCTCAGTGTGTCTTCATAGCAGGGGTTCTCCAGCCCTCAGAGCATCTTTGTGGCCCTCTGGACTTGCTTGAGGAGATCCATGTCCTTCCTATGCTTGGGACCCAAAACTGAAAGCAGTACTCCAGCTAGAGTAACACAAGAGTGAAGTAGAGAGGAAGAAACACCTCACTCAACCTCATGGCAATGCTCCTTCTGATGCAGCCCAGAATACAGTTGCCTTTGTGGGTTGCAAGCACACATTGCCAGGTCATGTTGAACTTCTTGTCAACTAATGCCCCAAGTCCTTCTCCTTCAGCTTTCTCTTTTCATTCCTTCAATATTCCTGTTGATTTCAACTGAACTACTTGTAGAATAGATCAAGTTTAATACTAGCAACTCATAATTTCCTTCTTTGCTCTTGCAAATCAGCTGAAAAATGAGACTGTTGAGGTTTAAGATGGCTATTCTATCAAAGCATCCTATTATTCCTAGCAGATAGACCTCTGAGTCACACCGACATCTAAGTATAATCAGAAGTTCGTAGAATTCTCTGGCTTGTTGAAGCAAGGCATGAGATGGGATTTCTGATTCTCTTGAGTATGTGTGTGGCAGGAAGAAAGAGTGGCTGGAGGAGATGCTAGAAATTTGAAGGAATGTAGGAGAAAAAAGTACATGCTGGCAAATTTTCAACCACGTGTGTTCAAAGATGGCAGGTGTGTTACTCAGGAATTTCCATGTGGCCCAAAGGTAAAAACTGTATTGATTTCACTCCTTTGCCCTCACTTTCTTTTTGTCAGAGTGCTTAAAAACTTTAATCCTTTTCAGGAGTGATAGGCCATTCATCCCCTTGACAGAATTTTTTATTCCTTTTGCAGGAGTGTTAGAAGTTCAGTGGGTTTTCCCCTTGGCCAGCAAACAAAGTAAGTTATATTCTGCTATCACTATATCACTGCAATCACTAACAAATATTTTTAAACAGAAGAAGAAAATATGTCATAGGCACTTATAGAATTCATTTAGTCTTCAGCTGCCTCTACAGTCTCCATACTGTGATATCTAAGCTTTTATGGGTAGTATAAAAACACTGCAGTCAAAACTTTGTCATTCCACCTTTAGTTCTGTAGCTGCATGTAAGTTCTATCAGATGAATGAAAAACAAGGATAAGCATAGCAAGGGAAAGGATCCTAGGGAAGCTTGCCATATTCTTCTGACATACGTTTTTATTAGATTACGTTGACTGATCAAAGCCACAAAAATTTTAACATCATATATGCAAACAGTAAAATCCTGACTATTTATACTTCCAGTGAGCACAGAAGACAAATAACTAGTGGCAAATAATATTTTTTAGTTGCTGGTATAAATATTAATTCATGTTCTTGATTTTTAAATATCCATATCAAAAATTGCCCTCAGCATCTTTGATGAAAGAATTGTGAGACAATTGTGATTAGATTGTGAACTTAGTCTTTCATTCTTTCAGTACCATAATTATGATTCTGGAGACAAGCAAAGTATGATGCAGGTGTGTATATATACAGGTGTGTATATATACACATCACTTTTCTACTACTAGCCTGCATAGTGCTGAAATTTTGTGCAAGTCTTGTACAGTAAACAAACTATAAAACTTTCTTATAAAGCAGATAGACTGTACACTGACTTCTGTTTGAAGAAAAGACAAAAAAACCAAAAAGCCAATTTTTTGTCTTATTTTTCAAGGAGGTTGTTTTCAGGGCACGGTATTTTAAGAGACAGTATGCTCATGCCTGCATTCAGCCCAGAAAGGAAACTTAAAAAGTCATTTGATGTACTCTAAATCTTGCACTTTCTTTCATTTTGCTTTGCTGTTTTGGGGGGTTTTTGTTTGCTTGTTTGTTTGTTTGGGTTTTTGTGTGGTTTTGTTTGTTTTCAATAAATATGAAGTCTATAAGTTAGAAGCTAAATGTTAAATTTTTCAGTTGTTCTCTGATTTTGTAGTCTGTCTGGTATCAAACAGACTTCCTTTTTTGGTCTGCTTTGCATACAGTTTCTCATCCCCTGTCCCACAGTGATGAATGTACTGATATTGTGCTGAAAAGATGTGCAAGGGAGAGAGTACTTCTGCTGAAATTTAATGACCAGTTTCAAATTGAGGAACAGCAAACAGAAAGATTCAAGTAGCTAAGTCAGAGAAAGGCAGGCACTTAACCAGCCCCAAGGATTTTGTCTTGTTTCCTCTAAGACTCAGTGGAAGTGATTCTGTAAATCCAGCCTCCTTCTGCCATACCTATCTGTCTAGACTGTAAGCACTGACACTAAACCTGTAATGGAGCACCTAATGCTGCGAGATTATCATTTGATAGCAGCCTTCCAATCTGCCACTGTAATGTAAACAGTCACAACATTTTATGCTGTTGCAATTGCTATTTTTCTGATTTTAAAGAAGAAGAAAATATCTTTAGTACCATTGTTGTGGATTTTCTTTTTTTTTTTTTTTTTTTTTTTTTTTTTTTTTTTTTAATACAGTTTTAACCTACAAAAATTGAAATGGATGTCTGGTTCCTCCAAGTTAACTTGAATTTCCAAACTGGAAGTTCTGTCAATTTTGGTGAATTCTGGTGACTTACCAGATGTAAGCATCTCATTGCCTCATGCTGAGAACTATAATATTGTGAGTTATATAATGCTATTTGGGTTTTTTTTTGAGTGTCAATAATATATGACAAAAGAAAGTGTCCTTTATCAGCTTACCAAGAAAGGTCCAAATCAGCCTTTAGGGGAACAAAACACTGGTGCTGACTATAGAAAAATGACAAGACATGTTGAGTTTAGCAGACTTTGTTCAGGCCATCACTATTTCCTGAGCATGAAGATAGCTCAGTGGCACTAGGTTCACTCACAAAAAAATGTCAGGAGTCATTTTACTAAAGTTTGGATACCATTTTCAGACATTTGAGGTGGAATTTTGGCTTCTAAAGACAAAAAAGTAAATTTGAAAACATTATTCCTGTTCTTAAACTGTTGAACATAACCATATTGCTAATTGTATATTAGATGCACTCAAGATGAAGAGTGTAAGTAGTTTATTGTATCAATGTAAGTTAGAAGTCTACTGCAGAGCCAAGACTTCGGCTTAGATGTCCTTTAGCAAAAATTCTTTAACACAAACTGGCCTCCACTAATCTAGCCTGGTATTTTATTAACTGATTTATATATATGTATATACTTTTTTGTATGTACAACATGCGGTTTGTGTTCTGTAATATTGACAAGGTTATTTGTGTTTCTAGTAAATAGTCAAGAGATCTAACACTAAAACCCTTATGCGCAAATATTTGTTAATATTTTAATTTGATTATGCCACTTTTTATATAGCTTAAAATGATCTACAGTCCAGGTCCTAAAACTTGGTTAAGCTCACAGCGCAGTGTTCAAAGAGTGAAATATCATTAAAAAAAAAGCCAAGCACAGAAGTATCAGCAAGTTTTCTCTGAACAGAAAAACAATAATATTCCAAATGTCATTTCTTGCTACAAAATCAACTTTCCTCTGAGTAACAATTTCAAATTATAACTAGTCTATCCTAATTGATATAAAACACTGCCAAATGATCATTTCTTCAGTGTCTTCCTGGTAGAGAAGGCAGAGTTTTGCTGTCACCAAGAGGAGGACTTTTTCTGTCTTAAACCACTACTTCTTGAAATGTTAACAGTCAAATTAAAACAATATAGATTTTTATTTTTTTTTTTTACATAAATGAAAGCTTTCCAAGTCCTTCTTTTCCCAGCTTTTCTAGTAAGCTGCCATGTTAATTTTGATGATATGATAGCATATTCAGCGCTAAGATCACTGTTGTCAGATGTACTGATAATTCCTCTGATGTCAGTGACAAAATGATTGTGTCTTGACAGTAAAGAAAGCAGATGCTTTGGGCATGTTGAAGCTGAAAAATTAGATTCCTGTAGAGGAGCAATCATGTGAGAACCTAAGCAGTTACCTCCCATGTTGAATTGGTGAGCTAATTCATAAAAAGTGGGAACTGACACCTTTGCTTAAAACTGGAGTCAAGCATGCAGAATACTTTGCAGGAGTGTATGTGCATTCGTATTTATTTTTTTCAGTTTTGTTCTTCTGTTGATGTTCTCCTGTTTTCCTTTAGACAGCTTTAGTGTGGACTTGTATCAGTGAAGATGGTCTGAGTATGCAGCTTCAGATAGATACATTAAAGGTGTGACTTTAAGTTCACTTTTGTGATCCTGTACCAAGAAATGTAATGAAATATGCAACTGTTTACTGCTTTACTAATTCACCAAGCTTTCTTAGATCCCTTTCAAATATTTTCCAAAATAGACTTAATGTTTCAGGAATTGCCTGAAGACACTGGATATTCCTGTTCTGGTCCAGAAAAGTCCAGGAGATGGATTTAACTTTCGGCTACCAGCCTGCCAGTCTCCTTCTCCCTCCTCCCTCCAGGACAATTTTCAAACCAGAGCTTAGTGTGTGTTGAGGGGCTTTATTTGTTGGAATAGACATCAAGGTGCTTAGCAGAATGAAGCTGTCAGGGTCATTGTTCTGTTTGTGCAAAAAAGGAAAGGGCTACTAGAGGCTGTGTGTCCTCTTCACCTGTTGTTTACTTCAAAATCAGATTAAAACCAAGTTCCTCCTCTTTTATCTACCCTGTGAACTTCCACTTTTCCTGCTAAGTCAATCCATTTCCTGAACTGCACAGATCTATCTGAATAGAATTAATTTAATTTAAACATATTGACACCTCTTATTTTCATACCAGAATGACCCAGTTGTATAAAAGGTGTAAAGAATAAAACATATAGACTTTTCTTCTTAATTCCATGACGTATCAGACAGGATTTGGGTGTTACAGATAGCAGCAAAAGGATGGTTCTAATTTAAATGTAAACATTTTAACAGAAAGTACTGCTGGTTCGACACAGTATATTTACTGGGGAGGATCAACTTTGCAAGTGCTTTCAGAAAAGTGAAGAGTCTTTGTTCAAAGACAGAATCCCAAAGAAGCATGCCAGATGTAATGCGATGTTCCAGATTTAGGGGCAGACTAGGAAAAATATATGAAGAACTGAGAAAAGAAAGAAATGAAGTTATTTGTTAGAGAAGGCAAGAGCTTATCCCATAACTACATTATCTTTCATACATGAGCAATGGGAAGACTATTCAATGCAAATAAAGTAAGAAAGAATATTCCCAAGAAAATACTATATTCAGGAAATAGCATTATGCTGAACATTATTTCCTGGGTAGAACACCAGCTAAAAATAAATCTGTTCTGATGATGCATATTAATTTACTATTATTATACTAAAATGTTTAGAATGAATGTTTTTTCTTGCATTCCTCAGATTTTGAAAATGAACATCAGAATAGTTTTCCATGGTTTGATGTGTTTCTACATACCTGCAGAGTACTCAGTCCAATGAACATCTGTTTTATCAGCTGCGGAGCAGAATTGTATGTTCTTGTGAAAAATGTGGCTTCAGAGATGGCCCCGTAAGTAACTGCTGAGGACTCTTAATCGATAAAGTGGATGGCAATAAGTAGTCACTACCAGTTCTATTGAACCTCATAAAGTGTCTGGTGTGTAAATGAGGCATTGATAAAGACAATAATTACATCTTGATTTTTCACCTCTCTTTCTTTGTACCAAAATCCTGCACGTATCTATGGAACAACATAAGGTGCCTTAAATACTATGCCCCCCTCACCCTACCCACCCTCCCCCCATTTATTTTTACCTATGTCGTGGTTTAAGCCATAAATCAGCCACGCACTTTGTTCACTCACTTCCCCCTTTTTCTTCCCTCTGCTCCTGGAGGGATGGGAAGGAGAATC
>JANRGW010042430.1:9391-27340 GCA_024733675.1 Psilopsiagon aymara
ACAGTGGCTTAGCAACTTCATTTGCCAGCTCCTTCAGGACCAGTGGATGGATTTCATCAGGTCCCATGGACTTGTATACGTTCAAGTTCTTAAGCAGTGTTCCTCCAAAATGGAAGGGTCTTCAGACATCTGCTTTGCTTTTGAAATGAAGCAGTCTTTAGGCAATCACAAAGTGCTGTGATGCCCTTCTTGTAGGACAAGAAGAGAAAAAAAAAATATATTGGTGGAAACAAACTTCCATCACCTGGCAAATGTGAACTCTAGTCTTTTCAATGTATGCTATATCACACAAGAAGAATATGATGGGTCACAGATGTTTCACTGTTGTATTTCTGAGAATGCAATCATTTGGTTTTAGATGCATGTTGGGTCTTCTTTGTAGATATTAGGTCAAAGAACTCCCAATGTATTTTGTACTGGCGAGATGTTTGCCTCTATTTTGCAGGGAGGACATACAGGACATGAATAAAATGCACAGATAATATTTTGTGTTCCCAGCTGTAGTAGGTACTCATTTATACTTTTAGACGTCAGGAAGCCAAGACTGTGCCTTGGTAGACTTGGACCCCATAGAACATCTAGAGTAAAATGAAGCTTTTTTTGGTTTAAATACAGAACTGCATCCTGGGTCAGCTCTTGTCCATTAGTGTCAGCTGACAGGGTGCCCTCTTGCAGGACCTTAATCAGAACCTCTCTATTTCTGACAACAATGCTTTTTCACAGGTGTAAGTGAATACTTGTGGATGCACAAGTGTGAATTTTGTCCTACTTTGTTACTTTTTTAAAGAGGTGAAGCAGAGTGGGAGCTCCAGACAGACAAGGATCCGGCAGAACTGTGTTAGCGACACAGATGTTGGCCAGGAAAGGTCTGCCACAAGGCCCCTAAAAGCAACTCTGTGGCTACTAAGGAAAAACATGTGTTGAAGCCTTTCAAAAAGGGTCACGGGTTTTATTGCTAAGATCCCCAATGAGGAAGTCCGGTGAGTAGGCTTTGCCAACACTTGAGATAAGCATGCCTTCCTGATGTTACCCTTCTTCAGAACAAAAGGTTTAAATTAAAATAGTACTTTTAATAGAAGTGAAAACCAAGGTCAGTTTGTTTGGTTCAAAAGCAGACCTGAAAAATCACTCCCATTTCTATACCCACCAATGTTAGTTTAAATTTTGAAATGTTTCCATAAAAGATGCTGTGTAAGAAGTGGACCTGAATGGTCACTTAAATATTTTTGGTCTGTAATAGCTGTTGGGGTTAGGTGAGTGTCATGGAGAGCTCAGAAGTATTTTGACTGAACCTAACATGCAATCCTTTCATGAGCTGTGGATCATAAATAATACACATTTCTTGACAGCTCACAGGCTCATTCATCTATTTGAAATGGGTACACTTTAACTTGCTCAACAATCCTTGTGCCCTAGCAAATATTGATATATAGACAGGATGTAAAAGGCTGCCTTGAAAATTATTGTGTCAATTGGAATACTCTGGAGTTTCTGGCCTTGTGCATGGGAAGGACAGGCTGTGTCATCTGAGAAAGAGCCCTGTGAAGGAAAGAGTCATGACTCACAGTTCTTTTACATGCCCACAGTGCTGCATCCACTGAAGTTGACTCTTAGAGCAAGAGGGAACAGAATATAGAAAATTCTGGGTTTATCTGGTATGCAGTAGTCAATCAGGCTGGCAGAAAGTGCCAGTCTAGCATAACCTCTCTTACCATCTTGATCAGTCTTTGGTTTAAGGCACAATCTATTTTAAAAAAATAGTATTCCTGTAACTTTCCTCACCAGCTCCCATTTCTATTCAGTCCACTTATAGGATTCAGAAAAAAGCTCAGAAATTGGTGTTGTGGCCAAAATATGTCTGTTATAACCAGAGAGGAATGTCTTGAACTTAATATGCTTGGTTTGGAGATCTGTTTTTGTCCGCTATAACCAATTGTCCATTATAACCATGTCCATCATAAGTGTAGTGTGCAGTATATAATTTAACAGCAGTGGTTAGTATAGCAAAAGCCAACTGTTGAGGCTGGGTGGGAAACCTGAGATATTTTGTTAACCAAATATGTCCTAAAATAATCTTAATTTTTTGAGAAACTATCAATCTCTGCATTCTTGGCTAAATGCTGTTGTTGAAATTTTAAAATGGTCTATTCATCCTTAAATACATGCTTCAGCAAGAAAAGAAAAGGATATTTTTTATTCTTTCAAAATATCTGATGCTTTATGTGCTAAGCAGAACCTTGGCATCCTTGAGTTTGAGGAAAAAAGGTTAAAATGGGAGGGGAAAAACCCCAATTGTTTTCTGTGGAAGAAAGTGTAACTTCTAAAAATTGGATATATAAAAATATATTGCATTTTAGGTAGAGAGAACAAATATATAAGACTAAGCTTTCTCACCATAGTTAAAATAAATTGTCTAGAAATTTAAAGGCCCCAGTAAAAATTCCCATGCTGTTAATTTACAAAGCCTTGTATCATAAAGAGCAAAAAAATTGAATAAATATTAATTCACGACACAGTATATTTTACTGTTTTAAATGCCAATGATCTTTAAAAAATGAAAGTGAACTTGGCTTGAGCTAAATCTGAATAAACACGATCTAGTTTTTTGCTTCTTGAAAAAAAGATTAGATTGGTTAGAAGTAGAGGGGTTTTTTGGGGGGGAATATTTTTCTTTCTATGAAACAAAGCATTTTAATTTTACACATCAACATTTCAATTAAAAGCAAACCCAGAGAAATAGCATGCCAGGTTTGCACTCCATTTATAAAATCAGTAGGTGATGCAGTCCATCTTGCAGCCAGTAATCCACTGATTAGGGAAGCTGCCCAACGGGTGTGGGAACAATGCTTTCCTCTGCCAGTGGAGAACCCCTGTTTTCCTCCCAAGAAATATCCTGGGGAAGAATTATTTTTGTTTTTCTTTTAATTCCCTGTTAAAACAGTCTTGACTTGCTCAAGATGCAACTTTTTTATTACTAGACATTCTCCAACCTTATAAATAAAAGCTTAAATCACTGTTTCCTTCTTGCCTCTCCCTTGACATCCTGAGAGTGCTGGCCTCCTGGAGTCTACCAGTGGTCCTTGTTGGACTACATGGCCTGATGAGTGTCATTTGGAGAGTATTATGGATGTGCCCCTATCTGAGGAAGGACTGGCATGGGGTAGAGGCACAAACTTAACAGCTTTTGTGACATATGCAGGTATCTACATGTACCAAGCAATTGTGGAACAGAAGAGCAAGCCTCAGGCACAATTCCTCCTTGGGTGGTAGCCTGTGAATTTGGAAGTGAAGAACTGTGAGATATCTTGTAAGAGAGTTCTGTTGTTCAGGGACTGCTAACCAATCTTTATGTAAACTCCTCTTGAAAACTCACTTCTACAATACTGACACAAAAAGAATAGTGTCTTTTCTGATTCTCCAGTAAGCTGCACATAAGACTTTTCAGTTTGGTTTTTTTTTTCTGTTTTGCTGCCCTTGTTGCTGGTAAGGTAAAACAGATCACAAGTGGTTCAGTACTGGAGGCTGGAATTTATATTTTTAAGTCTCTCCTGTGAATGGAACAAGACTCTTGCTGCAAAAATGCAGTTTGTTGATGAGAGGTATTATGCAAGTTACTGTAATTACTTGGCCTGAGAACCCCAGGGAGCTCTTCTGGACCACAGTACTAGTTCTTCTAGGCAGGATAAAGTCAGGCTTGCTCAGCAGTGGAATTGGAGCTTCAGAACTGTGAGTTCTGCCCCCATCCTGACTAGAATATAAAAACCCCACTGCAGTAAGCTCCAGCCTGTCTCAGTCCACCCAGATATAAACTAATTCATCTAGTGAAAGTTTATGACAAATGAGATACAGCCAGTTCCACCTTGGCCTTTAGAGTAGAGGAGAAGGCCTGTCTTTGTTCTGTGATAAATGAGATGCTTATTCCAAGATTTTCCTCTGCCAGTGAATTATAGTTGGAACTGTTGGGAAAGGAAAAATTGTGGTTGGAAAAAGGAGTGTATTATGTGTGAGTGACACAATGTTTATGCATGCATGTGGGTGTTCTCAGCAGATTCTTATGATGCATAAAAGAATAAGGATGAAGAATGCACAAGTGTTGCCAAGTTGTCAAGTGTTTATCTTTTCAGATATATAGTAGTATCGACAGCTCTTACTGGATGACTCCTATAGTATGCAGGGAAAAGGAAAAAGTGTGAGTAAAATCGGATGAAATAATATAATTTTTCTTAGAATTCAAAAATAGTGTAAATAAATTAATAGGTTACATGTGTACATGATTTTTTACTCCATGAGAGGAGAAGTTGTTCTAGTTCATTATATGAGAAAGAATCTTGTAATGGCAAAATTGTGCAAGTTTTGTACTAAATCTCTAGCTGGGGTTTACCTGCTCAGGCAGGTCAACTCCCTTTCTAAAGCCACCAGCAGGGTTTTAAGTTGCTGATGGTTTCTTTGTCAGAGTTTCTGTGCTTTGGCAGCCATGAGGCTTGCCTTACCATCTATCTCCTGCTCTCCAGTCTTGCCAGGTATAGCAACTTACAAAGTACCCGTGTCTGGCAAAAGCAGTCAGCTTACTTCATGGGTTTATCTTCCTGCTTCACAAATTCCAGGTGATCTCTTTCTACTTTGGAGAGAAGATCTGCACAACCTTATATCTATTGTCTAATTTGGAGATGAAATAAATCAATTTCCCACCCCAGAATCCAAACCACCTAAACCCACTTGGCCCTTGTAGCTTGCATGCTGTTTGGATCTCTCTGCAGACCCCAGAAGGTACCAACGTCACTAAGCAAATCACTTGCAATCCCAATAATTTGGTTAAAACTGGAACGTCTCTATATGGTCTACTAGAGGGAAAGCAGACACATAGTTTGATGCTTCTTGTCACTGCAGGTACCCTCATGAGACGCACCTTGGGCCCTCCTAAACAGCCCTCGGTTTGCCAAGGAATCATTGTCTTCCTTACCTGAATTTGGACACTCTGGTGTGGCCAGCATGTACATCTATACAGGCAGACTTATGAGCATTAAAGGGTGGTGACTGGAACACGTATTAAGATTTGAATGATTAATAGCTAGTGTATTATTTATAAAGTGAGGATCAGTGATACATTCTTCCCTCAGTATACCAGGCAGAAGTCATCTCAGCTTTTGCATGGGGTGAGCATATACACACAGGCACAGACCCCAGTATGAAAGCTTCTGCTTGCTGTATCATTTCATGACACTGTACAGATGGTCTTCTAGATTACAAAGGAAATGCCTCTGGCAAGCTGTGCTCTTCACTGAGATTGATGCTATGAGGTATAAGCTTAGAGTTTCTCCAAAGTATCTCCTTTTCTCATGGTTTTCTTTTTTTCTTTTTGTCTGCTAATAGAATGGTGTAACACAGAATACTTCCAAACAATTTGTAATCTTTGGAAAGTCACCTATGATATTTATAATAGGTTAATGTTTTTAACTGTGACTTGCAGGGCACATCTTGAGACAATTATGCATTTTACGTTCAGCAATGAATAGTGGGTGTTTTATAGAAAAAAAGAGTGTTAAGTCCTCTGCTCCGATCTTCTCCATCTCAGCATCCCAAAATATATCCTTCCTAATCAGCAAAATATATATTTGCCAGTTTATTTTCTCTGTTTTTGAAATAAATTTCAGAGAATGATGAAGTATCTTCCCTGAACAAGAGATAAAAAGCTGTTTGGGGCTTGCCTGTATGTGTTTCATATTCATTTTGGTTACTTTTCTCATCAATTTCCAAAATGTCTTCATATAAATTTTCAGTTTTGAATGACACAGTCATCATCCAATTTGAAGCAATATTGAAAACCCTCACTGAAGCAAACATATGAAGGGTCAAACCAGATTATGTTAGTTTAAGAATTCTTGTTAGTGTGAAGTTTTAGCTTTTAGACTAGAAGAAAAAGCCTGTATTTTTCCTTTTATACAATTGAAACTAAATATTCTCAACAATTAATTTAGGATCTTTTAGACCTTTCTATGACAAATCACCTAATTGAAATGATTCCCTAATTGTCATATTAGCAGTCGATGAATACCAGTTGAGAGCATGAGCCTAGAATGTAATACCTGACAATTAATGCCCATAAGTTTCATTGTGAAGATCCTAACACTTCACTAATTCATCATATTCCTATAAAGAAAGTGAAGCAGAATTTTCAAGAAGGTTCCTTTCTGCCTGCTTCTTCCCTGTTCCTACCAAAGTAGGTGGGAATTTCGAAGAGAGGATAAATGACATTTGTGCAAGGCAATCCAGTTTTATAGGCCCAGTCTTGAAGTTGTTAATGTTATTTGAAGGATGTTGCAGGCATGGCATTAATATAACTGCAGGTCAAATCTGTGGCACAGAGTAGAGAATATTATTTTTGAAATTGCAAATGGCAAAATTCTTTCTCTTTGATTAGCTGAGTAATCCAAATTCCATGCATTCTTTCTAGGTAAACTCTTACAGACTTATTTGGGAATAGGAAGGGTTTGGGGATATTTTTTGTGATTTTTTTTTTAGTGTCAATCTTTTATTGCAGAGATGGTTGAATGGGCTGATTTTTATATCTGATCAAAGGCCTATTGAAGTTAATGGCTATGCTGATATTGATTTCTTAGAATGCTGGATATTCTTCCAAATTAATTCTGTGCTAAAATGGGGCAATCTGTTTTTGTATAAAAAGTGAAGTTTATGATCAGGCCTGGCTCAGAATATTTTGTTGAAGACTCTGCAGGACTTCAGCAATCAATACAATATAATAAAAAATTAAAACGGAGAAGCATTCTGTCAATAGCACTCCCGTAACAAAGGGAATACTTGTTTTATATTGATTAGCTCCTGTTAAATAATGCATTATGACTTCACAACTGCGCTCTTGCAGGTTGTTTATTGCAAGCAGTGGCAGTACAGAAATACTCTTAGTGAGCAAGGAAATCAATACTATATCTGTAAACGCACTTGCAAATGCAGTCCCATGGCTCACCCTCCAATCTGCAGCTGCCCATTAAACCAGAATAGTGTGAAATAAGAATGGTTTTTGCATTCTGTATTTCTCTTTCAGCATCTTTCTAGACAGCAGTAAGCTGCTGAGGTACTTCAGTTAGAATCCAATCCATAAGTAACTTCTTTGGTATACTTCTACTCACCTATGGAATACATTAGAGTACAGAACAGCTAAGCCATTTCCAACATGCAAGGACTGCATATGGGGACAAATTTTTAGCAGCTTCTCTTTGCATGGCTAAGGAAAATGCCTCCATTCTTTAAAGATGTGGTGTGGGTGTCAACTGGAGAGCCAAGTGAATGAAGCTGAAGGGAGAGTAGGGAGCAGTGAAGCACACATACTCCAGGAACATCTGATACCATGTCTGGTTTAACACTCCCCATGTCACACAGCAAATAAGTGGCCTGCAGCAGCTAGGTCTGGCAGTGTCCTCTGAAGATATTCTAAGGAAAATATTCCAAAAGGATTGTGTGAAGAAGAGTTTTCTATTTGAATAGTGAAGTTTTTTATTTACCATTCATCACAATCTGAGGTCCTTTCAAATTTCACAGTCCAATTCCCTCTAAGCTGAAGCCCCTGAATTTAGGAGAGCTGTGATAATTTTTCCATCATGACTTTGATTACCTTAAATAGGGTTTAACTGGTCCAGTGAATGATCCAAAACCACACTGGTGTAGCTTTGTGCATATTAAATTCAGGACAAAATAAACATTGTTTCAGAGGGTGAGCGCTCTCAGTTCCACCTAGCATTGCAGAAATAGATCAATATTTGCAGTACTGGACACGTAGAAGTAATGATAAACAATAAATAACATAATGCTAAACATATTTGATCATTTCAGGCAAGCTGAGAGTTTTATTTTATTTGAATTTTTTAATCAATCACAGAATTATTCTATGAAAATGTATCAGCATGGTTTTAGGTTATAACCATTATTGTACAATGCCTTCTTTGGACACAGAGTTGGATTTATCCAAACAGATTTAGCCACCTAAAAGTCAGATGTCTGCCTTAGGTTGATAGTCTGCATTTTCCTTGTGTATATAGTCTTCTCCAGAAGACTGAGGTAGCTATATAATACAGGTGTAAAATTTATACATTTATTTGTACTTTCTTCACTGGCTCTATATGAAGCCTTGGCAGAGAGCCTTTATCGGATGACACATTTCACAACATTAGGTTTACTGAATAAATCCTGTCATGTGAAAAATAATGACCAGCAAAGGTGTGAGGAGAGTTGGAGACTGGGAATTTTAAGTTAAAAATAAATGCTATCCAATAACTAATAACAGTTGGAGACACAAGCTAGCACCAACCAGTGTTGCTTGCTCTCATTTTAAATCCTTCCAAAGGAAAAGAAAGATTATTTTTGAGGTTAACTATTAGTGTCGAGCCAAATTTCAACTAAAAGAGAGGTCCAAGTAATTTTGCAATGACTCCAACAATATTGCTTCAGAGGAAACTGCCTGGCTATTTAATAGAAAATGTTTCACAGAAAATGGTAGTGACTGGCGTCCAGAACACTGTACTGAGGGCCATTATTTTTCAATGCCTATATAAAGGTTTATTGAAAGTCACTGATCTTGTTCCTTAATTTTTAATGGGGTCCATATGACAAACATAGAAGAAATCAGGGAAACATGGTGAATTTTAGAGTTCTGAGATCTGGCTGAAATCTCTTTTAGACAAGGTGTGCTAGGAAGATCTGGCCCTGAGCTTTGTGGAACAATATCCAAAATAACATCTCAATGGCCCCAAGCCATGGATAGGGTCAAGGGAATGACATGCATCTTCTGACCACATAGACATGCTCTGTATTTTTTTCCCTACTTTAGGAATATATCAGACAAGGTCACCCTATATATAAATGGGTAACCAGCAGACCATTTTTATGAACATCCTTTTACTTTTAAAGAGTTCTAAGAAGGTGTCTTCTTTCAAATACAGTAATATACTTAATTACCATGTTATACTTTTCTGTCATGAGCGAGCCTGTTCATGTTCCTGATGAAGCTTGTTTAACCCTATTTTGACTATTGCCATATTGCACTGCAGAATATGGAGAGCCTTTGGCAACTTTGGTAAAGCCCAAAGCTGCAATGTCACCATTATGATGAACACAATAGTAAATCACGGTTAAGAGAAACAGTGCCCTCCTAAGAATGGTTGCAGCTTAAGGACTTGAGGGTGCTGGTCAATGAACAAACATGAGTTTGCAGTGTGCTCTTGCAACCCAGAAAACCAACCGCATCCTGGACTGCATCAAAAGGAGCGTGACCAGCAGGTCGAGGGAGGTGATCCTGCCCCTCCACTCTGCTCTTCTGAGACCTCACTTGGAGTATTGTGTGCAGTTCTGGTGTCCTCAACATAAAAGGACATGGAACTGTTGGAACAAGTCCAAAGGAGGGTCACGAGAATGATCAGGGGAATAGAACACCTCCCGTATGAAGATAGGATGAGAAAGTTGGGTCTGTTCAGCCTGGAGAAGAGAAAGCTGCGTGGAGACCTCATAGCAGCCTTCCAGCATCTGAAGGGGTCCTATAGGGATGCTGGGGGAGGACTCTTCATTAGGGACTGTAGTGAGAGGACAAGGGGTAATGGGTTTAAGCTTAAACAGGGGAAGTTTAGATTGGATATGAGGAAGAAATTCTTTACTGTAAGGGTGGTGAGGCACTAGAATGGGTTGTCCAGGGAAGTTGTGAATGCTCCATCGCTGGCAGTGTTCAAGGCCAGTTTGGACAGAGCCTTGGGTGGTATGGTTTAGTGTGAGGTGTCTCTGACGATGTCAGGGGAGTTAGAACTAGATGATCTTAGGGTCCTTTCCAACCCTAACTATTTTATGATTCTATGATTCTATCTCTGGTATGAAAACTATGAATGATAAGGGCCACATTTTACACATGTTTGGGTTGCACCCTATCCAGGCCAGCAAAAGCAAACGGAGTGAGCTGGGAGAGGGAAAACATCTAGCACTGAGTACATACACCCTCTGAAGTTCTTATCTCATAATCCAACGCAAAGCTCAATGGGTATAACTCAGTTTACACTTTTAGGGGATTCTGCAACTACTAAATGCCAAAATGAACAATGTTTTATTGCATCTGTAACAATACCTTCAGACAAACTTCATTTTGAGTGAGATGTTTAAAAAAGTCTATCTGTGTTAAGGTTTCATACTGCTAACCATTAGCAATTAAAATATCAGTTACTAGTATGGTTTATTACAAAATGGTGAGCTGATCCTTTGCCATTGTCTTGCAGCAAAAGCACTTTTTGATAGCGCTTTACAAAAAGCTAATCAGGCTATTTCATCAAAGGGAAAGAAAATAAGCTAAGTCTTTCATTAAATCATTCTATAAGAGAAATGCTTATTTCAAATGTATTTTTCAACTTAAGGGTGCAGAACTGAATTGAATTATTAATTTTCATGACAGCCTTCAAATCAAAATGTTTCAGCATTCCTTACTTACTAACATCAGTGGATCGTGTGAACCAGAATGCTATGGTACAATAACCTCATGATTTTTAGGCAGAAGGATCCTTGAATAATATTTCAGTTTCTGATTTTCCCTGGAAGCTTCCTTACTTTCAACAGTCTTCTTCTACTTGCCAACACTGACCTAACTCTAAAATTATTTGCTACATTTGACAGGGAACAAAATTAACTCTTAAGAAAGCGGGTGGCCTATAACATCAGCGAAAAGTGGAATGGAGCTCAGATGTATGTCCTGACTAGTGCACTAGCAGGGCTTATATTCTCTGAAGTCCCTCTGATCAGTGAAAAGCAGTTTGTCCAGAGGAACTACCTTAGCTTCATATTACTGTTATGGTGTTCTGTCAGTTTAACTGGATTCCTTTTCGTTTATTTCATGAATTGCCAGAGCTGTGTTTTGTCATTAGTTTGCAAGTATAACCTTTCAGGGTGGGAATCTGGCTTAAACATTTACAGCGCAACATGGCTCTTCCAGAAAGAAGCTTTAACATAGACAACAGTAATTGTTAAATGTCTCTGCTGTATACAGTTACCAAAGTGTTTGTCTTATTAATATTGGGGAGGAGAATTTCTTGTGATAGTTTGCAGGGCACATTTCTTAGACTTGAGAACTGCTCAGACATTCAGTCAGCATCCTCTGAAGGTGCTTAAGTTTTGGCAGGTACATTTATCCGTGGAACAGTGCACAAAACCCTGATGGTTTGGAAGGGTCGGTGGAGGTCTGAAGGTTAACTTAAGCCGAAGATCCTAAGGGAAATTATTCTTAATGAAAACTGACACGTGTGCCCCTGACAGCTTTAGAAAAAACATACTTATATTTCATCTGAATCTCAAAAAGCTCAAATATTTAAGTTGTGCAACAAACCCTGAACAAATTTTGCACTTAATATGTTAGCTGCCAAGGAAAATTAATTCACACACTTTCTATTCCTACTGCTTTGTTAGCCAGTGGAACTGTTTTACATTTATCTGACCCTATGCAATACCTGGCTTTCAAAACCATTACATTTAATACATTTTCATAAGGAACAATTTGGAGTGTCACCCAGTCATCGTCTAAAATGAAGAAAGAACAGAACTTTTAACACAACATGCGCATATACTATCCTCACATTGTGTATGAGTACAAGAACAGACATCCTTTAGAAGTAATAAAAACAATGTTTACCCAATGAGCTCCAAATGGCATTTCTTGCTGTCATGGCTTAACCCCAGCTAGTAACTAAGCCTCACACAGGCATTCACTCACATCAGAGGGGAGGAAGAGAATGAGAGACCAAAAGTGAGAAAAGTCTGAGATAAAGACAGACTTTAATAGATAAAGGTAAGCCATGTATGAGCACAAAGCAAAACAAGGAATCCACAACTTACCATGGGCATGCAGGTGCTCAGCCATCTCTATGACAGCAGGACTCCATCATGCCTAACAGTAACTTGGGAAGACAAACACCATCACTCTGAACATCCCTCCTGCCCCCTTCCTTCTTCTTCCCCCAGCTTTACATGATGTCAGATGGTATGGAACATCTCTTAGGTCAGGTGGTCTCGGCTGTCCTGGTTGTGTCCCCTCGCAATTCCTTGTGCATGCCCAGCCTCTTTGCTAGCGGGGTGAGAGGCAGAAAAGGCCTTGGCTCTGTCTGAGTGCTGCTCAGCAGTAATGAAAATATCCCTGAATTATCACCACTGTTTTCAGTACAAGTATAAAACATTGCCCCATGCTAATTACTGTGAAGAAAATTAAGCCAGTCCTAGCCAAAACCAGCACACCTTCACACCCAAATTTCCCGCTCAAGTCCATGGCTTTCTTGCATGTGTAAAATAAGCACAGTAAATGTAACTAACTACGGGTGTGTATTTATACTAAACATGGCATCCTCTGTTGCAGAGCTATTTACTGTAACAATACAAAAAACATGGAGTTTTTTGTAAGTGGTACAAATAGGATTTGGGTGTACGTTCCCACTAAACCTGAACTGGTATTGGTCTTACAAGTTTCTTAATGAAAGGACTATGACTTCTGTAACTGAGTTTTTATTATGCAAACAGATAAGGTAAGGCAGGAAGGAGCTTGAGAAAGAGAGAGCTAGGTATATGTCTTCAAGTTGGTAGTTGTGACAGAACTGACTTACGAATTAACAGGTTGAATGCTTCAAGGATGTTACAATTCCGTACAGACCTTAAAAGATCAGATAGCCTTTTGAGATGCCTACCATATTGCTCAATGTGCCATTACAGACCTCAGACACATTAAGCGAAACATGCTGCTGATAAAAGCCTATGGCTGTCAGAAGGCACATTTTCACAAAGGCGAGAACTCTAGAGTGTGATGTGTGGTAGGGACTATACTGGTTTGTACCAGCTGAGATTCTGCTTGTAATCAGCATGATGCCTATGGCTGACCACAGCATCTTAAATGGCTGGGAGCTGCACAGTGCTTGTTCATCCCAGCCTGGGTTAAAAGGAAACACTCTTAGCACTTGCATCACAAGGATGCCCAGCAACCTA
The DNA here is from genome assembly GCA_024733675.1 of Psilopsiagon aymara. Lineage (NCBI taxonomy): Eukaryota > Metazoa > Chordata > Aves > Psittaciformes > Psittacidae > Psilopsiagon > Psilopsiagon aymara. The sequence continues at coordinate 22,394 of JANRGW010042430.1, forward strand.
TTCCAATGTCAGAAGTTCATTCTGGTGTCCTTCTGAAGAGTTTATTTTCTCAGTATGCTTATCTTTAGAAAGGTGCGAGAAATGCAGAATTACAGTCTGTAAAAGAATCGCAATTGAAAACTGAGAGAGTTAAAAAGCTTTCTACATCTGATTGTAGGAGATAGTACACTTTTTTGCTCGAAGAATAAAGAACTACTGGACTAATTTACCGCTACTGAACCCTTTATTTAAAAGTGGCTTTAGTTACAGCAAAATTTCAGTTGTGGAAGTGAAAGATACTGAAAGAAAGCAGGCTAATAAATTTCAAATGTGAAACATAAATGCAAGTAAAAGAAAATAAACTTTTCTCTGCATCTTTAAATACAGAGACTGGTTGGTTTAAAGTGTAGCAGTAAATGTTCAAGAGAAGGTTTATAACATGCAAAAAGGCAGAGACAAAAGGTATAAGAAACCTCATCAGTGGCAGTTTGTAAGTAAAAAGGTTATATAAATACCTCTTGAAAGTGTCTTAGTGATTCTCAGGGCACAATGAAGGACTGCATTTCCTACACAAACCGTCTGATACTCTCTTTCCTTTCCCAGGTGCCCTATAGACTCTGTTATAACACAGGTAGGCAATATGAGTATGGTTATCCTGTTCAAGGTCTGTGTCTCTGCCTGCAAATGTTCAATGAGCTCTGTAGCTCTGCTGGGATTGAAGGCAGGCCACCTGAGTTCCAGTCCAGGACACAACCACAGAAACTACCATCTGTTTTATACCTGTTTTTGCAGCAGTGACTGTCTACCTCATAAATGGTACTTCACACCTTAAAATGAGACTTCAGATAAAGTATAGTGTCTGCATTTTCAAATATAATGGTTTACATTGCCAGTCGGCTGCTGCTTATCTCTGAAGGCACCTCAGTTCTCTTGGCACGTATCTTCTTACCTGCTCCCAGTGTGCATGTCTCAATTTCTCTCACTTTTATTCCCTTAAAGACTGTTGGTGCATGTGTCCTGTAATGAGCACTTTGCCTAAGTGTAGCTCTGAAAGTATTTCTGCCTATTTCCTGGAAGGACCAGAAATCCTGCAGGCAACACAAACTTACAGGGCATATCACAGAATGCACTCATGTCTAGTTCTAATTGTTAAAGGTTAGTAGTTTGGGAATTGTAATGTGTTTTATCCCTTCCCTCCCTTCCTCTTTGCGTCCCTGTCCCTTGCTTGCTTGCTTCCCTCCCTGCCTCCTTCTTTCCCTCTTTCCTCTATCTTTCTTTCTGTTTCTGTAGTTATTAAGATCATTATTAAAGATGTGCAAAAGGAAGAAAAAAATTTGTAGGAAACAAATAACTGAGAGAAAGAGAATGAAACAGAACATGGTTCTGTAGCCTGTTTGCAGGGGAGAACCTTAGATTTCTTGCCTATGATTATTTTTGTATTTAACATAAACTGTCCTTGCCTGTGATCATTTGTGCATTGAATACAAACTGACCAGTAAGAATCCTGAGAATGAAATCCAGGACTGCTTGCCCTATGTGGGTCCTCTAATTGCAAAGCTGTGTAGCCAAGTACTCTTTCTGCTCTGAATTCCTTTCCTCATACCAACACAAATTCAGATGGAGAGGTAGAGTGCCTCCTTTACCTGGGATGAGCACTGTAACTGCGTAACTCCTTTTTGGAGCTAAATTCAGGTCTTCTTAAGGGATTTTGAGTTGAGTTTCACAGCAGCACTACAAAAGCACATATTAACATGGTTCATTTTACGCACAATAGTATACTGTATTATATATATACATGACCTATAGTGGATATCTCTTATACTAATTTCAGATGGTGCAGCATAGATTTCTTAAAAAACTAGTATTGGTTGGAATTTCAGATGCTGAATTTCCTGTTAAAGACATCTGGAAATGTATATTTAGAGGTGTATGTGTATGTATGTAGTGTGTTTACAGAAGAAGAGATGATCAAAAGAATGTTAGTAATCCAAATACATCTGACTTTTTATTTAATCTCATCCTCAAGCGCAATTATATTCTACACACAACTGTCAGTAATTCTATCCCAATAATTTAGGACATCTTATCTGCTCTGAGCATGATGATATTTGTGATAAGACTTACACTGTCTTCCTGTTCAATAGCATCTCCTAACAGTGTACTAGTCTTTCTGTGGCATTCCTCAGAACTTTCTTATTGCTCATGCAACCAATACTTATTCTTCATATCTGGTAGGTGGCTATACAGCCAAGCTCCATCTTGGCCCAAGAGCTCTATTTTTCTATATTAAGTTGTGATAGCCCTCTCCAGAAGATGGTGACATTGCTGGTAAATAAAGTTTGAAATGCTGGTGGCTTGACACAAGCTAAAGGGTATTTAAAAAAAATAATTTTTAGGGATCCATAGAGAACGATTGAGGTATTTTAGCTTTTTTTGCAGACATAAAGGCTTTATTCTTTTAATCTATGAAATTAGAAGATGCTGTTTGCTGTTGTAATTAACTTCTTAAAGACTGTTAAAGTAAAATGACTTTAAAAGTATTTTCATCTTTGTCTGAGCAATACATTCATAGAACATAGGACTGGAAAGTGATCAGCCTGGCCACCCTGTTTCCTGAAGACAACAATGACTGCACCTCAACCGTTCCTGACAAATGTTTGGTACACTAGTTTTTAACAATGTCAGTGATTGAGATCCCACAACCATCCAAGGTGTTAATGAGGAATTTCTAATTTTAGACGTCTTTATAGTTCAGACAATTGCATAACAACAATTAAAAGAGATAGCTCAAAAGGAAAAGGCTTTTGAAAATGGGAAAAGGATTCTTCTTAAAAAAAGTAATTCAAATTTTTAAATGCAGAATGTCACATCTGCTGTTGCTGCCATTGAAATGTTTTCTAAAGCAAGCAGTTATTTTATTTTCATGCTGTAGATCACCCACCTATGAAGAAGCAATTCAGGTCCTTACTGGACAACACCACCGTGAAAAATATGAGGCTACTGTTATGATCAAGCTACAAAACAGAGTTTATGGAGTGTGCTCACATTTTTCTGAATCTTTATTTTGCTTTTGTGTAGTGCAAGAAACCACGCATTTATTTAGATGTGTAAGTAAAACAATTCAGCTGTTATTCATTGATACTCAAATGTGTGCATCTTCAATTAAGCATCCCCTCATCACTCTGGTATTAGTGAAGAACGTTGGATTACTAAGCCTCTGGTGAACAAGGGAAAAGAACCAGCGCAGTTAAATAGAAAATCTAAGTAAATAAATGTCTGTATTCCTTGAATTAGACTTTCCTTGAATTAGACTTCACTTAAAAGACAAATCCTATCTTCTCAAAGCTGAATGAAAATTTTATTAGAATACATAGAAGAAAGTTATTTTTTCTTGCATTATTATAGCATGAGCAGCCATGAACTGTCTATACAACCTTGGACTGTGGAATGGAGATAAGGAGAAAGAAAAGTCTTCCAAGGAGCTGAACAGCAGCTGAGAAGAATCAAATCTATTTCTTGCCCTTTACCTTCCCTGAACTTTTGCCTACCATATTTTCCACAACAAAATTTTGGTGTGTCCTAACTTTTGAGACTTCTAGTCCATGATAGCAACAGAATAAGATTTCAGGTTTTCAATTAGCTGGGAATGAGAGTTGGTCTACCCTTAAGTGTCTCTTTCAGCTTTCCAGGTTGCCCAGGGAAGTTGTGAATGCTCCATCGCTAGTGGTGTTCAAGGCCAGGTTGGACATAGCCTTGGGTGATATGGTTTAGTGGGAGGTGTCTCTGCCCGTGGCAGGGGGATTGGAACTGGATGATCTTGAGGTCCTTTCCAACCCTAACTATTCTATGATTCTATGATAATATCAAACTATCGCAGCAAAGATGTATTTTTCTCCTTCAGTTGCATGTTTTTCTTGACATAAAAAAGACACAAATTTTCTACCTAAATCCACTGAAAACTTTCTATATAGAAAAACCCTGAAAAATATCTTTCAGAGCTGTGTGCAGCCAGATACATAACCTGTACTCCATTCAAACTGTAATCACCTCTGAAAAAAAACCCCAAACAATTCCTTCTAGGCCTCTTCCATTCTTTGGTTTTGTCTGTTTACTCCATTTGCTTTTTAAATCACACTTGTCATTTTAAAGCATAACAGCACATGAAAAACAGAGAATGTCAATGATCATGACTGAAGTAGATTCTGGACTTATATGAGAGGTAAAAGCATTAAAATAATTTAGTTTGTAGGAGATAGTGGTGGAGAGATATGAAAGATAGTGGTTAGTGGTGGAGAGATATGAAAGAGGTGTAAGCAGTATCACTAGCTATTCTACTAGTACCTTCTATTCAGAGAACTGGAGATTGAAGTTAATATGCCATCACCAGTTTTGGTGGTTTATTACTCTATTTGTAAAGCATCTATCTCTATAAAAAGGGCAGATATGACTGCGAAGGAGTGTGGTGTGGGGGTTGTACATCTTAAAGCCTGAAGAGGGACAGAAGATAAGGCACTTGGTGAATTTTCTTTTTGTGTCTGTTGTCAGCTTTCTTTTTCATGCTAGCCAATGAGCCATGGGTATGACCCATGGAGAGCAAAGTTGGAGAAGCAGTAACTAGCTGTAAAGTCATCTACTAACTCAAGTGAAAATGCAAGCCAACTAGGAAGGGCTGAACATTTCAGCAAGAGAGGTAAGTGCCCAACAACTCCATGAGAACACTGATGAGAAATACTTGTTCTTGATTACTAGCCAGATGTTGGGGGATTAATATGAAAGGGAGGACTTAATTAGAAGCAATGCTTTGAAGAAAAAGTTAGGACGTATAATGGATGGTGAAGGAGAAAAGAACTCAGTCTTAAGGTGTGTTGTGGTTTAGGCTGTAAAATCAGCCACACAGTTTGCTACATGTAGAACTGAAAGAATGCAACTCCCACAGTTTGAGATAAGAACAGTTTAGTAACTAAGGTA